>PVJX010019565.1:0-13909 GCA_004027295.1 Dolichotis patagonum | reverse complement strand
GTTGCTCTGTTTTGTTGTGTTTAATTTCACCCTTTTGATATAATTGCATGTATATTTGAGTGGGTAAGATGGATGACCATATTGCTGTTTTTGTCAGATTGTGGAGCAGAACTGTTAACAGTCTCACTGTTTGAATGTTTACTTTACATGTTTTAACTTTGTAATTTGAACAACTATTTCCAAGAAGTCAGTATGTAATTTGTCAAGTAATAATTTCTTACGTTTTTTGTTGTTGTTCTTTTCCTTTTTTCCTTGGAATACTCTATGTTGCTACCCTTTATTCTGTTTTGTTTTGGTTTTTTTCTCTTTAAATAAAATTATTTAAAAAAAAGAGAGGAAAACACAGAGATAATGGACAGGGTTCTAGAAACATATGAACTACAAAAGCTCAACCAAGAAGATATAGCAATTTTTAATAACACAATATCAGCTATTGTTATTGAAAATGTAATAAAAAACTTACCAACAAAGAAAAGCCCAGGTCCTGATGGATTCATGGCTGAGTTCTAAAAGAAATTTAGAGATTTGATGCCAATACTTCTTAAACTCTTCAATGAAATTAAAAAGAAAGCAATCCTCCCTAAATCATTCCTGGAGGCAAGTATTACTCTCACACCAAAACCAGAGAAAGACCCAACCAAAAAGGAGAACTATAGGCCAATCTCACTAATGAACATACATGCAAAGATCCTCAATAAAATACTAGCAAATAGAATGCAGAAAATCATCAAGAAGATTATACATCATGACCAACATTCCAGGAATGCAGGGATGGTTTAACATACACAAATCAGTAAATGTAGTACACCACATCAACAGAGCCAAAAGCAAAAACCACATGGTTATCTCAATAAATGCAGAAAAGGCTTTTGATAAGGTCCAACACATGTTCAAGAAAAAAACCCTTCAGAAACTTGGAATACACAGTGTCTACCTTAACCTTATAAAGGCTATCTATGACAACCCAACAGCAAATATTATACTAAATGGACAAAAATTGAAAGCTTTCACTTTAAAATCAGGAACAAGACAAGGATGTCCACTATTACCACTCCTTTTCAATATAGTTCTGGAAACACTAACCAGGGCAATCAGACAAATCAGAGAGAGAAATAGAAGGAATAAAGATAGGAAAGGAAGAAGTTAAATTATCATTATTTACATATAACATGATAGTCTATATAGAAGACCCAAAACCTCCATTAAAAGACTACTAGAGGTAATAAACAAATTCAGCAGTGTAGCTGGCTACAAAGTCAATGCTCAAAAATCAATACCATTCCTGTACACAAACAAGAAACTCAGTGAGAGAGAAATTATGAAAATATCGCCCTTCACAATAACATCTAAAAAAATGAAATACTTAGGAATCAACCTAAGAACATAAAAGACCTATACGCTGAAAATTATACTAAGCTAAAAAAGGAGATTGAAGGGGATATTAGAAAATGGAAGAATATTTCTTGCTCTTGGCTAGGAAGAACCAACATTGTGAAAAATGGCCATACTCCCATGTAGGGGGCCGCCGGTACCCCGTAGAGGCCTGTGGTAAAGAGTAAAGCCTGAGCTAGGTTACCCCTCCCATCGAGTAACCAAAGATGGTGCCCATATCCTGCTTCTTGGTCTCGCCTACTTTGTAAACAGCCTTGCCAGTTATTCGTCTGCTTAGTAACCGATGACGCTAGCCAATCAGCTTGCCGTACCTATCTCTGTGTGATTGGATACCTGACTAAATATAAGCAAGTGCCCTTCCCTGCGCGGAAGAAGAAGCACGGAAGCAGCGCAGGGTAGAGACCTGTGCTGGGGAGAGCTCTCAGCGGTCTCGGGAAGGGGAACGAAATAAAGACGTCCGATCACCATTGGCATCTTGTCGTGTGTCTTCCTGCCGGCCGGGAATGCGACACCGACACTCCCAAAACTGTTATACAGATTTAACGCAATCCCAATGAAAATACCTAGATCTAGAGAAATCACTCCTAAAATTCATTTGGAACCAGAAGAAACCTAGAATAGCAAAGGCAATTCTGGGCAATAAAGGCAAGGCAGGAGGCATCTCAATTCCTGACTTGAAACTATACTACAAAGCCACAGTGATAAAATCAGCATGGTACTGGCAAAGAAATAGACCTGAGGATCAATGGAACATATTAGAAGATGCAAGTATAAGTACAAAGACACTCAACCACCTGATATTTGACAAAGGGGCTAAACATGTTCACTGGAAAAAGGATAGCCTCTTTAATAAATGGTGTTGGAAAAATTGGCTCTCCACATGCAGAAGACTGAAACTAGATCTATGCCTATTACCATGCACAAAACTAAAGTCTAAGTGGATCAAAGACCAAAACATTAAAACAGAAACACTAAATCTACTGGAAGATAAAGTAGGTAGAAATCTTGGAGACATAGAGGTAGGCAGAGAATTCATGAACAAAACGCAAACTGCACAGGAAACACTTCAGAGAATCAACAACTGGAATCTCATATTATTGAAAAGTTTCTGCACTTCAAAAGAAATCACCAACAGAGTGAAAAGAAAACCCACATAATAGGAAAGAATTTTATCCAGCAATCCCTCAGACAAAGGACTTATATAAAGAACATAAAAGAATTGAAAATCATCAAACCCCCCAAATTCAAAGACCCTCTCCAAAAATGGACATCTGAGATGAACACATAGTTGTCAGATGAAGATATACAAATGGCAAATAAATACATGAAGAAATGTTCACCATCACTGGTCATTTGAGAAATGCAAATTAAAACAACATGGAAATATCATCTCACTCCAGAAAGAATAGCTGCCATCAAGAAATCAAATGATAACAAATGTTGGTGAGGCTGTGGGGAAAAAGGAACATTGCTCCACTGTTGGTGGGAGTGTAGACTGGTGCAACCACTATAGAAGTAAGTATGGAGAATTCTCAGAAGACTAGGATTGGAAGCTCCATTGAACCCAGCTACTCCCCTCCTGGGTATTTTCCCAGAAAAACTGAAAATTTCATATCACAGTGATATATGTGCACCTATGTTTATGACAGCACAATTTATTAATAGCTAAATCTTGGAAACAACCAAGATGCCCATCACCCACAGAGTGGATGAAAAAGATGTGGTATTTTTATACAATGGAATATTACCCAGCTATGAAAAGGGATGATCTTGAGGCCTTCATAGGTAAATGGAGACAACTTGAGACTATCCTCATAAGTGAAATAAATAAGAATCATATTTATAAATATCACATTGTGTCTCTAGTGTAAAAAGTAATAAGAACTGTAGGAGTAATAAAACCCAAAATGCGAATTGCTACTGTAGAAAAGAGAAGAAAAGAAAATGTTCTAAAGGATATAACTACATATATGTTTAAGTGTGTAAGATAGATGAACATATTACTGTTTTTGTTAGATCATTGAGCAGAACTGTTAACAGTCTCACTGTTTGAATGTCTACTTTGTATGCTTTAATTTTGTAACTTGAACAACTATTTCCAAGATGACAGTATGTAATTTATCAAGTAGTGATTTCTTAGTGTTTTTTGTTCTTGTCTTTTTTTCCTTTGGAATTCTGTATTGTTGCTATCTTTTTTCTGTTTTGTTTTGTTGTTGTTTTTTTCTAACCCTAAGTCCGCTATTCTCACCTGCTATTTCTTTCTGATGAATTGACCATTCCATTTCCAAAGTTCTGAAATGGCCAACAGACTACAGAAAGAATTCTCTTTAGGCTCCTGTTTGAAACCAGCAGCTACAAGCAATCTGCTGGCCTTGCTTCAGGGCCATTCAAATACAGTTCCTGTACATTTGATCATCTGGTTTTTCAGTTAATATGCTTACTCTGATTTTATAACTGTCTTTCCACGATGGACTTCATTTGTCATAGTCACCATTGCATATCATATTTATTAATAATTTTTACATCTATTTCATGAAGGATAGTTTTTTGGTCCTATAATCAAGATAATATTGGTCCCATAAAACAAAGGTTTATTTTTATTCTAATTTTGCAAAGTATTTATGTGTAATTGAGTTACTCACTTCTTCCTTAAATATTTGACAAAATTCACTCATGAAATTATCTGGACCTCGAATTTTATGAGTGGGAATATTTTCAATAGCAATTCCAATTCATTTAATATAGAGTTTTGGGGCTGGGAGTTTAGCTGAGTGGCACAAGTGCCTGCCTGGCAAGCGCAAGGTCATGAGTTCAATCCCCAGTATAAAATAATACTAATAATACTACTACTAATAATAATAGTAATACAGTTCTTTCAGATTTTTATTTCATATCAACTTTAATTTGCTTTTTGAGGAAATTGGCCATTTCATCAACGTTCACAATATACTAGCCAGTAGTTCAGTAATATTCTTGTGAGAAACCCCCACCCTGTCTTCACTATCAAAAGTATGAACAAGAGTCTCCATCTTAAACTCTAGTTCATTCCAGGCTGCCCCCTCCTTTATCTATGTATGTATTTATTTGAGCACACTGAGTTATAGAAAATGTGCAGCTCAGATTCTGGAACACAGCTGACAACCAAAGATAACTTATCAACAGGGGGATTTTCCATGCCCCACACGCCCACCCTTCCTTCCCCTTATGTGCCCTGCCTCGCAGCCCTTCAGAGCCTCCCTTGACACTGCTCAAACCTGCCGACTGGACTGGACTGTGAACCTCAGCCCAGCTAGTGGGGAAGAGGTTGGCGCCTTCCCATGCGTCAGGGATAAAAAGTGCTGCTACCTCCGGCCAGCGTGTGCTTGTGCCTTTCCGCACAAGTAAAACCTGGACTTTGTGAGATTTCTTGGTGTCTAAGTTTTTTAACATCTGCACTGCCAAATTGAGTCTGGGGTGTATTCTCAACATTTTCTAACCCTTTCAATGCCTGTAGAATCTGTAGTGGTATCTCCCTTTTCACTCCTGATACTTTCTTTGTTATCCTAACAAATGTTGCTAGAGTTTTATATATTTTATTAATCATTTCAAAGTGTCTGTGGCTTTTTTGTAATTTTCTCTATTGTTTGTTTTTCTCCCAATCTATATCACTTTTTACTAACCTGTTTCTTGCGTTATCTTTTTGTAGCTTTAAAAATTGTTTTCCATTCCTACGTGTCTGCAGTGTATGAAGTTTACATTCATCTCAGGGAGCAGGCACATACACGAAGCACGTCTTGATTCTTTTTTATTCCTCTTTCCTTCCGTACCCTCCTCTCTCCCTCCATCTCGACACCCCCTTTCCCTATTTTATTTTTATTATTTAACATTTATGGTGTATGTTTATATTCACCGTGGGTGTTCTGTACACATCTTAGTTCTTTTTACTCCCTCTTCCTCCCCTCCTGCTGAGTCTCTTTTTCACTTGCAAAAGCTCTTATTTCCCCATTTCTTTCTCCGTCTTTTATTTTGAACTTTATTTGTACTTTGCCTTTTGCCAATGATCCCATATAGCATTTAAGCTTGTGTGTCTGATTTATTTCACTTAACATTATATTTTCCAGGTGTATCCATTTTCCCACAAATGGCTTGAGTTGTCATTCTTCATAGCCGAGTAGTATTCAATTATGTATACAGACCACATTTTCTTTATCCATTCATCTGTTGATAGACATGCATGCTGTTTGTTGGATTTAGATAGTATGAATTGTGCTGCTATAAATATTGCTGTGCATGTGTCACTATAATAGAATGTCTTTAGCTTTTTGGGGAATATACCTAGAAGGAAAATAGCTGGGTCAAGTGGAATTCTATGTTTAGTTCTTTTAAAAATCTCCAGGCTGATTAATGGTTAGTTTACATTCCCACTGACAGTGTAGAAGGATAATGCTTTTCACTAGTCATACCAGTATTCATTACTTGATTCTGTATGATTGCCACTGTTTCTGGTATAAACAGAAATCTTAGTGTTGTTTCAATTTGGATTTTTCTAATGACTAGAGGTGCTGCACATTTTTTCATATGTCTATTGGCCCAGTGTACTTCTTCTGAAAAGTGTCTGTTCACTTCACATGCTCATTTTTTGATTGGATCTTTTATTTTGAGAGGGTCTAAATTTGGAGTTTTTATACAGTAGAACCTCAGTTCATGAATGCTTTTATTTGTGAACAATTTGGTTTGCAAACAGAGGTAACTGGCAAAATTTTGTTTTTGTTTGTGAACTCTGCATTGTTGACTAAAACAACTGCAGTCATCTTTCCTGCATGAACACAAACATGGCCATCTTTTCCAAAATCATGGAGGGAATTAAATTTGTGGACTGAAAATGATAGATATTATAATGACTGAAGAACAGTTGGCACAAATTTTTTTTCCCATTTTGCAGGTTTTTTTTTTTTCTTTTTGAGACAGGGTCTCACTATGCAGTTTGGGCTAGCCTTGAACTCACTCTGTAGCCCAGGCTGGCCTCGAACTCGAAGCAATCCGCCTGCCTCTGCCTCCTGAGTGCTGGGAACACAGGCATGAGCCACCATGCCCAGCTTTGCAGGTTGTCTTTACTCTGTGGGTTGTTTCCTTTGCTGTGCAGGAGGTTTTAATCTGATATAATCAAATTAAATATTTGTTGATTTTTCTTTTGTCTTGTGCAATTAAACTGCTGTTAAGAAAGTCCTTGCCTACACCTATGACGTCAGCAGTTTTTACCTATTTTGTCGTCTAGTAGCTTCACTGGTTCTGGTTTAATGTTTAGATTTTTGATCCATTTTGATTTTTGCTTCATACATGGTGGGAGATATGAGTCCAGCTTCAATATACTGCATATGGACTGCCTGTTTTCCCCGCAACATTTGTTAAAGAGGCTATTTTGCCTCCAATGTAGGTTTTTGGCTCCGTTGTTGAAACTCAAATAGCTGAATCTGTCTGGGAGTTTCTGCATCTGCTATTCTGTTTCATTGATCCAGATGTCTGTTTCAGCCAAAACCATGCTGTTTTTATCACTGTTGCTGGATAGTATAACTTGAAGCAGATATTGTGATGTCTCCTACTCTGCTTATTGCCCAGGACTGCTTTTCTATTCTGGGTCTCTTCTGGGTCCATATGAATTTCAGGATTGTTTTCTCCAGTTCTAGGAGGAATGCTGTTGGTATTTTGATTAGGATCGTGTTGAACGTATCCAATTTTGGAGTCTGGCAATTTTGACTGTATTGATTCTGACTTCCCAGAAGCAAGGACATCTTTCCAATTTCTGATGTCCTCATCAATTTTCTTTTTCAGAGTACTGTAGTTTTCATTGTAGAGGTCTTTCACTTCCTTGATTAGGTTAATTCCTAAGTACTTTTTCTTGGTGCTATTGTGAATGGTATTGTTTTCCTAATTTCTTTCTCACTGAGTTTATTATTGGCATACATGAATGCTGTTGATTTGTGTGTGTTGATTTTGTATCCTGCTACATTGCTGAGATTTGTTATTATTTCTGAGGGCTTTTAGGTAGAAAATCTTTGGTTTTCTATATAGAGCATCACGTCATCTGCAAATAATGAAGTTCTGCATTCTTGCTTTCGTATGTGTATCTCTTTTCTTTCTCTTGCCTGCTTGTCTGACTACCGTTCTAAGAACTATGTTGAATACAAATGGTTATGGTGTGTATCCTTGTCTTAGTTCTGATTTTAGAGGAAAAATTTCAGTTTTTCCTCATTTAATATGATGTTGGCCATTGGTCTGTCAATAAATGGCTTTTTCTAGACTCAGATAAGGTCCTTCTATGCTTATTTTCCTCCAAGGTTTTATCATGAAGGGGTGTTGGGTTTTATTGAAAGTTTTTCCTATGTCTGTGGATATAATCATGTGTTTTTTGTCCTTGCTTCTGTTTATGTAGTGCATTACATGTATTGATTTGCGTATGGTAAGTCATCCTTGCAGACCTAAGATTAAAGCTATTTGGTCATCATGTGTGATCCTTTTGATGACGTGTTACCTCCTATTTGCAATCTTAGTGAAGATTTTTGCATCTATGTTCATTAAAGAAATTGGCCTGTAGTTTTTTTTAGTTAGGTCTTTGGTTGGTTTTAGGATTAGAGAGCTCAGTGTGAAGGCCCCGGGTTCAATCCTTAGTATTCCAAAAGTGTCATTTAGGGCCAGTTGGCCCACTATATCATTTAGATCTTCTAAATAACTATGGATTTTTTATCTCCCAGTTCTATCAATTACCAATTGTTAAAATTAACAATTGTGGATTCATTTATTTTGTATTATTTTACTTTTGACAGTACTCCTGCCTGCATTTTGAGTCACTGCTATCTAGCACATATGCATGTATAATTGTTTGGTCTTCCTAGTATATTTGTAGTTTTATCACTATGAAATGTCTCTCTTCATCTCTTCTAGTACTCCTTGTCGTTTTCCGTTTTCAGATTTTTTTCCCAGTGCTAAGGATTGAACTCAGGACCTTCACACTGAGCTCCATCTCCAGCCCCCACCAGTTTCTGAGATAGGGTCTTTCTAAGTCACTAAATTGCCCAGACTGAGCTTACTTTGTATCCTCCTGCCTCAGCCTCCCAGAGTGCTGAGATTACAGATGTGTATCACCACGTCTAGCTTCACTCTGGATGCTAGTTAACATTTTTATGCTACAACTTTTTGTCTTTTTTTATTTTCAGTTTATTCGTATGTTTGTATTTTAACAAGGTCACTGATAACTTTTTAGTAATATACCTTTGCATTTTTAGTATTTGCTTCAAGGATTTCAACATGCATAGTTGTTACTATCTGTGGAGGACCACTAGGATGGCTCCCTGAAAGACGAATTGTCTCCATTTTGGCTCACCTTTGCCCTACTTCCATGTACCGATGTGTACAGTGTGGTTAGGAAAATACTCTGCCCCTCCATTGGCTTTAAGGTCTAGTTCGGAACCGACTTGTGTAGCTTTGAAGCAAAGACACAATCTGTGCTGCCGTGCCTACAGCTCTCCACTACTAAGCAAGAGCTAGGCTGAGAGACACCACACTGTCGGCTGGGAGTGAGCTTCAAGAAAGAGGAAGTGAGGTCCAGGGCAATAAAAGCTAGACATCAGAGCTGAAGCAGCTGACCCAAAACAAAGGATACTTCCTCAAACTGTGTTATGCAGATTCCTCCAAACCTATAGGTACCTGTTACCAGAACCCAGAACTTTTTCCGCATACCTTCCTCTGCGTATAGTGGTGGTGCTGTTGAGCCTCCTACCTAGCCCAGCTCAGAGCACTCACACACTTCCTGCCCTTCTCTCACCGGCACCTAACCCCAAGCCACGCCCCTCTCCATGAATAAAACCCAGGTTCAGCCCAGGGCTGCAGCCTTTGTTCCAAGTGAACTTAGGACCCCCTTGGCTCCCCACAACCGCAAATACATCTTTGTCCCTTCATTCTTGACTTGGGCTACACTGGAAGTGGTAGATTGCAATTTACTTGCAATTTCCCTGGGATTACAATTTACAAACTCCTCCAGACCATGATGAGGTCTGGAGGGCTCCTATAACTATTTACTCAGAGTTAACTGTACTACCTCATCTAAAACATGGGAACCTATAATACTAGTTTTATTTATAATCCCCCAAACTTTGTGAGACTTTTGTCATAATTATTCCATATACATAATTATAACCCCCACAAGATAATTTCCATTATACAATTCTATGATTTTGCAGGAAACTGAAAAAAAAAAGGAAAAATGTATTCACTTGCACTTTACATTTGTCCAAATATTTACCACTTCCTGTGATATGCCTGCATTCCTTCCATCGGATTCACCTGCCATTGCTGTAATTCTCCTCCAAATAGAAGCATTCTCTATATATGTCTGCTAGTGACATGTTCTGTTTTTGTTCATCTACAAATATTTTGCTTTTTTACAGAAAAATTGCCTTTACATAAAATTCTGGTTGACAGTTTTGTTTCAGCATTAAAGGTGTCATATAATTGTTGTTATGGTTTGGGTTCCCGGAGACAGATTTAAGATAGTTTGTTTAGTAGTTTACTAGGAGTTTCCTTATCATCAAAAGCTATAGAAAGAAGTAATCAAAACTAATTTGAAGGGAGAGTTAAGCTGTAACCCTTGCCTACTACACTCCCAACTGACCCCCTTAGGAGATGCAGAGCCAGAATGGCCCTTTGGCTTTGCCATGCAGTGGACCAAGATGGTTAGGACTTGCTTGAACTGGCAGTCACTGGTTGTGGCTACCTCAGGGCTATGGCTTGTAACTAGATGTGCCCCAAAGCCTCATGCAGTCATGGGTGGGACTTTTCTGAGGTGGCTCTATCTAGGATGTGTGATGTGGGGTAGGATTAAGGGTGTGGTGCTGGGATTGATTCATGATGTGATGCTCTGATATGTTTAGGGAAGGCCCATCTTATCCCTCAGGAAATCAGAAGCTACTCTATGCAGTGCAGATACAGAGGATTTAAATGCAGGTAATTGGTGACTTGCCTCATTCCAAAAGACCCAAAAAGCATGTTAAAAAAGCCCCTCCTGTCCTTCTCAACATGTAATACCTACATACTCAAGCAAGTGGTTCTCAAAACTCACTCTGCAGGGGTGTCACATCCACTCTGATTCCAATTGACTGGAAAGTGATTTCTCCACTGCTCTGGCTCAAGAGTGCCTGTTAACCACACATCAGCTGAAACACAGAACACGGGAGACTCCAGCAAACGTAGGCTGTCACTTGTCTTCCTCAAATTGTTAGAAAAGGGACTGGCAATGCCAAGCAGGTAGAAGATGATCCCACACTGGCATGTGCCTCACACTAGCCAAAGGAACCAGAAGGAAAGGAGCTGAAGAGCTTCTGGAAAAGATTTGCTCACAAACTAAACAAAAAAGACCCACAATAAGAAAAGTCCCTCTTCCCCTGTTGTTCTGTTTGCGTGTTATGGTTTAGCTATAAAGTGTCCCCCAAGTCTCACGTTTGCCAGACATCAGTGGATGGATGCAGTGGCTACAGGTGCTGTCAGGGGGTGGGGCCTGACTGAGGAGGTCACAGGGGCAGGGCCTGGAAGGGGGTGTTCGTGCCTGTGGTTCCCCTCACTGCTGCTTCCTAGCTGCACTGTGCCAGCCCGCTGTCCCAGCCCTTCCACCTCGCTGTCTCTGCCTTACACTGGAGCAGTGTGCCGACACTGCCTCTCCCTCTTTAGGCTGCGGGTGTCAGGGATTGTGTCCCAGGGGCAAGACAACGACTAAGAAAATGTAAGACTCTTGGAACTGCAGTGCGAGTGCTGGGATCATGAGGAGCCAGCAAACAGGGTGGTGAGGTTTGCCCAACCTGGGTTTGTTACCTGAGAATATATACATGTTTGGTGACTTTCAGTTCTATCATTCATAGCTTGTAGAGCACACTATTTGGAGTGAGGAGGCAAAACCCAGAAGAAATAGTTTAAGTGGGTGAAAGTGGGGGTCCCTAGGGAGTTGGACTGGGCTAATGAGGTACGGTAAGGGTACACTGGCTTTTTATCCCATGCCTTGCACAGTTTTACACTGTAAAGAAGATATATGTACTACTTGGATAAAGAATTAAGTTAGGAAAGAGACAAGCTGAAAACTTATTTCCACCTCATGTTTTTCTTGACTCACTCTGAGTTACAGTACAAAAGGAAATGATAGCTAAGTGTGACAGTTCTTCCTTGCTCTGATTTATTGTAATCAATTCCAGCTACGTATTAAAGTTTCCAAAGTGAATTTCATTTTCATCTTCCTCAGCCTACCATCTACCTGCCACCAAAATAATCATTCTGAAGGGCAAATGTAATCACGTCCTATCCTGCTTAAAATCCCTAATCAGACTCAGTGTCTCTACAGGATAAAATCCAAATTACTTATTATGGTATCTGAGACCCTTCCTGACCCAGCCCCTGACAGTCTGTCACGTCTTTATTTCAGTCATTCTAAAAATCTTGTTTTTCCGCAGACATTCCATGCCCGCTCAGACTTCCAGCCCTTTGTACTGGAATCGAAGTAATGCTGTTAGATTCGGAATATCCCCTGAATGTGTCAGTCTTTTTTGGCTACCGCCTCTAGGAAGCTTTCTTACTCCTCAGTCCCACAACATCTTCTCACAAATACTTTGTGGAAATTGTAACTTCATGAGCTCCAATTATGTAAAAGGTCAAAATCTTGCTGGAAATTCCAAAATCCACGAAATCTCTGAAAACTAAGGTAGTTTTTGATAAATGATTTGCTGGCAAAACCAGATTGAATTGTTTACACATACACATAGTTTGAGTCTGTACTGTTATGAATAGTCATTAATTTGTTGCAGAAATATTAATGGGTTTCATCACAGAGTGAAGTCTTCACAGATGCGAAGGGAGCATCTGGACTTGTGGTCCTAACCCCGAAACTGGCTACTGCTATAGTTTTTCACCCCACACATTCTTCCAGAACTTCTATTGCTCATGAAGAAATGAGGTCTCTTTCTTCTCTGGCTTGAAAGTGGGAGTGATTTTATGTCTCCCTCGATGAATGAAAAGCAGCAAAAGTGAAAATGCTTGACTTCTAAGGGTAGGTCGTGAATGGTCTTGTGGCTTCTGTGGTTCTTTTTTTCTCTCAGTTTGCTCATGGAATCCAGGTACCACGTTGAGAGGACCCCCAGGACACATGGTAAGACCCCACTGAAGTCTCAGCTACCAGAAAGCACTGCCCATCAGGCATGCCAGGGGGTGACCCTGTAGGTGATCACTGCGTTTGGGGTTTAAGCAACCAGTTGTTGGTCAGGTTGAGCAGAGAAGTTGTTATGACCAACTTCTGCCCCAAATCCAGACTCATAAGGAAAACAAATGTTTTTTTTTTAAGCTACTAAATTTTAGGTAATTATTATGCAGCCATAGTTGTATTATTTTTCCTTGCTATGAAAAATTTCTCCAACAACAGTCAAGGGTTTCAGATATGACATTTGGGTTATAATTATGTATCTGGATATCTATTTTCATGGAGTTAGAAGTTCCTTGAGAATGAGAACTATGTAAATTTATACTGATGTAGACCCTGAAGGCATGTTTTTGGAATTACTATTTGACAAGCAGAAAAAACAAATGAGTAAACACAGTTCCAAACAAGTGGCTATTTTCAAAGAGCTTTTGGGGAGACTATACTTTTATTCAGTTCAAGCTATTATCCAGAAATCATTTAAGGTGGCTTTTTATAATTATTTTCAGTTTATGACCTATAATTTTCCTATCTTGTCCTTATTCAAAAATATTACCTCTTATAATTACATACTTTATCCATCAAACTATATTTCAAATTACTCTTGACTATTCACAAAAAGTTCAATGCATCTTTAGGGATGAAGATTTTCTATTACTGAGGATAACCAAAATCATTTGATGTAAACTCCGAAGGTAATCCCCAAATAGGGGACTCTGATGTTTTTGAATAATGCAACATTCAAATACAAGGCAGTGCAGTCATGCATACACATAAAGATAGCATCCAAAGGGACATTTTTAGAAAAAAACAGATCACTAACTTGGAGTCTGAACTCTACTTTGTCTTAGTCACGTGTCACATCACAAATGTATGAAGGAGACGAGAAGAAAAGAGGCAAAGTGAAAACCCACAAGGTAATAAAGACATCAACAGAGAATGTCAATTTTTTGTGTGGGGGAGGGCAGTGTTTGAGACAAGGTCTTGCTATGTAGTCTGAACTCGTTTATGTAGCCCAGCTTGGCCTCAAACTTATGGATCTTCCTGCCTCAGCCTCCCAAATGCTGGAGCTATGGTCATGTACCACCGCACCTGGCTGTCAATTTGCTTTTTTTCTGGTACTGGAGATTGAACTCATGACCTCATGCTTGCCAGGCAGGAACTTAAACCATTGAGCTAAATCCCTAGCCTGTCAGTTTGCTTTTAATAATCCTGTTGGGAGTAACTATTTTCCTTATTCTCAGGGAATGGTATAATGACAGGCTAACTGAGGCACTGGTTTTAACCCACTGGCTGCCCAATATTTGATTGATC
>PVJX010019564.1:0-35379 GCA_004027295.1 Dolichotis patagonum | reverse complement strand
TTACTTCCTCATATAAATGTTAACAATAATTAAAGAATTTAAAATATTTTACCTGACAACATTTCTTAAAAACAAATGAGTCTTCACATCATACATAAATGTCCAAGAACAGTTCAAGAAAGTAACTGAAAAGATGCATAATTTCATGGATAAGGTTCTCAGTTCTATCACCACAAAATATTAACAGTAGTTAAAGGAATTAAAATGTTTTAGTAGAAAATATATATTAAAATACAAGTGAGTGTAAAGGAACAAAAATCATATAAGAGATAAAAAATAAAAGACAACAGAAAATCTTTTGATATTATAATAATATTAAAATAATTGATTAAACAATGCAAATGGCAGTCTTTTAGATTAAATTTAAAGCACAATAGTCATGTACCTGTTTTTCTAATTGATAGATTAATAAATAGATTGATTCAGGAGGTTGCTGTGCTACCTACACTGATATCATTCTCTGGCCCCCAGCAATTCTTCTCTCTCAACCTCCCAAGTGCTAAGACTACAGGGATGCCATGCGAAAAGTTTTATTTTAAAATTAAATATTCAAATAATTAGAAACTAAAATGATAGAAGTACATATAAAATTGTCAATCATAAAATCACTCATGACTATACTCATGGAAGAAAAATAATTTTAAAACATTAGATTTATTAGAATATTCCTTCAAAACACATGAAATAAAACTGTCAAGTTGATCAGAAAAGTACGTAATTCAAACTAATTTTAAATTTCCATATCTTGGTACAAGGGACCTGCCCCACATACACATTATACCATTTGCCAGGGACAATAGTAAGTACAGTAGGAATTACCTTACAAAATAAGTGTAGCTGTCACCAGGAACCCTCCTGTAGCAGCCACTGCAGACCTGGAGAAACAGCCAGCCATGATCTCACATGCAAATCAGTTGACATCAGGGACCCTCCTGCTGGTAGCTGGCATGGCCAGGAAAAGAAGCAGTCCTGACTCCACATGCCCAAAGTCATCATAAAAGCCTCAGTGTAGGCACAAGGGTCTGGAGAAGCCCGTCCCCACACTATACTCCCTCCCTGTGAAACTAGGTTCAGAGAAACTCAGGCATCTGGTCTGTTCTCCTATACCTTGGAAGGGCAGCAAATGGAAATGCCTAGGACCTCACAACTGGATCTTGCAGAGGAACCCAGGAAAATGTGAAGATGAAGGAGCAAAATGCAATCTCAGACTTTCAGCCTGCACAAAACAAGTCCAGGAGACATAGACATAGAATATATTGGAAATCGTACACCTGAAATTTCTGAAAGTTAGCAATTGAAGTAAAAAAACAACTTCATGAAGCTGTAAAAGAAATGAGATCAGAAATAATTTCTCAGGTAACAGAAAAAATGGCAACCATAATGAAAGAATTGCTGGTCATATCTAATGAAAACATAGATTATAAAAAAAGAGGAGCATAGGAAAATGATGTGAACTTTAAGTAAGCAATAGAGGAAAGAAATAGAGTGTATGAAACAGATTCAAAGAGATATCCAGGAAATTAAAATTTCCATTGAAAGCTAGCAAATCCACTTGAATGTAACCAAAGATGTGTTGTCAGAACTTGAAGACAGGATTGCAACTAGCAACTGTGAAAGGAAAGATCTCTCAAAAGTAGCAAGGACCAGGAAACAATAATTCAATGGCTACAAGGCAATGCAAAAAAAATTTCAGAACCATAAGTGTCAGTGAAAAGGCTAGTGGAGGCAGTCAACACAAATGACATAAAAAGACTATTTACAGACATATTAGCACAAAACTTCCCAAACATGGGAAAAGAAACTGACATACAGATAAGTGATGTATATAGAACTCCAATTAACCATATCCAAAATAAATATACACTTAGACATATAATAATCAAAGTCTCAGAAATTCAACACAGAACAGAATATTAAAAGCTGTTAGAGGAAAGTAAGAGATCATCTATAAAGGAAAACCCATCAGTATCATCACAGACCTCTCAACATGAACCATCAAGTCAAGAAAAGCATGCATTAAAATATTTCAAATCCTGAAAGAAAAAACCTCCAACCCAGACTGGTGTACCCTGCAAAACTATCAGAGTTAATGAAGAAGTAAAATACCTCCATTACAAAGAAAAACTGAAGGAATTCATGACCACCAAATCAACCCTAGAAAGACTATTGAAGGAAATTCTAGGAGATCAAGATGACTATTTTTCCAGGAATAGCAGCAGCAGAGGATCATTAAGCAGGGAAGGTAACTGAATGGAGGGGGAAAAGTAGGCAGAAAAATATCATTGCACAGACAAACCAGTGCATGCTGGGCATTCCAGCGTAGATGGCCTCAATTCAGCAATAAAGGAAACACAGAGTGGATAAGAAACAAAATCCATCAAAGTGCTATATATAAGAAACACATTTAACTTGAAATTTATAGACTGAAACTCACAGGAGAGAAAACAATGCTCCATGCAACATGGAACGAGATAAAAGCAGAGGTTGATTGCCCAACAATTGTGGAATGGATAAGAATGATACAGCATTTTTGTACAATGGAAATCTACTCAGCTGTAAAGAAGGATTATCTCAAGGCTCTTGTAGGACAATGGATTCTATTTGAAATCATGCTTGTTGTGTTGATACACTGTGTCAACTTGAGAAGTTTAGAAGTTTAACTGAGAGAATCAGCGGGGAGCCAGGGGTCTCACTTTGTAAATATCCTCATCCTAGGCAAGAGGAGGGCACAGAAATTTTGTGTTACACTCACTCTGGAGGAGGGAGGTGGCCTGTGTACAATATAAGGGAGGAGAAGAGGCTTGTTCCCCAATTTGCTCTGGCTGTTGCCTTGAAATATCTCCCCAGTGCCATGCCAGCCTACCTTGTAGCCAGCTGGGTCTAGACTGAAACCTCCAAAAACTGTAAGCTAAATAAATCCTTCCTTAATTTTGAATGTTGGGTATTTTCTCCAGCAATGACAGACAAGTCACCAAGAAATGGTTTGGGCTCACAAGGGTTAACATAGTATTATCTCCCTAATATAAACAAACTGAAGGAGTTAGTAGGATCTAAAATGTACAATAGATATTGTGAATGTGATAAGGGTAGGAAAGGGCTAAAAATGTAAGGAATGTCTGGGATGGAGAAATAAGAAAAGAAAAAAGAGAAAAGATTACATATAGAATTATATTTATCCATAGATTATTTTACTACTAATCTCTGCTGGTCCAACAAAAAGAATGGTTTGTGCTTTCATTTTTTGATCACTTTTTTATACATATATCTGGTAATCCAAACAACTACTTGAAAACAACAATATATAACACAGTTAGCCATTGTTAATCCCCTAATATTGTTTGAAATTCTTTTGTCATTGTTTTTATTTTTTCCATTTTAAAATAAAGCAAAATTTAAAACAATAACACTAAGTATAAATACTCAAATTAGTCAATTTTTGATATTGCTGGGAATATGTTTTTCAGGCCCATTTTAGTGAGGAATGGAAACATATTGGACCACGTATATATACATACATTGCATGTTAAAATATTAATGCACATTCACTATCTCTGATTCTACTTGTTCTTCTATTTGGTCTCCAAAATGTTCTTGATGCTCTATTCTGTGTCTCAAACATGTTATAATATGGCTTTGATGACTGTACCATCTTCGGACCATTTTTACACTTGTTCACTTGTGTATTATAATTGGATGCAAGAGGGTACATGGAACCCTCACTGCCACATTAGATTAGCTAAAGTTCAGCTAACACATCTCTCTTGGTTGTGTATACAAATTCTCTTTTCAATCTGCATCATACATTGTCAGATCAACTTTAATCTTTAGAAACATTACACAATTGACTGTACAGCTTAGATTTTTTTAAGTTTCATGTTTTAGTTATATTAATAACTATAATATCTTGAATCCCTAACATTTTTGGAAAAAACCCAAATATAATGTATAAAGTACCTGTGTTGATTACTTTTCTCTCATTGCTGAGACAAAATACTTGAAGATAAAATAAAGGAAGAAAAAAGTTTATTTAGCTTACAATTTGTGGAGTTCTCAGTCCATATTCAGCTGGCTCCAAGGAAGGGTGGCATGATGGGGGGTAGCAAATGTTCATGGTGGCCACAGTGATAAGAGCAAAAAGGCAAAAGGACAAAAGGGAGGAGCAAGCCTTTTCCCCTTCCTTGTATTACATTCAGGCTATCCCCAGGGTGGGTATAATACTTAGACCACAATCCTAGCACTAGACAATGAACTAACCAGAAATGCTAGACTCAGCCACCTTTGAAAGACCCACACCCACAGATGAGACTTTGGAGGAACATCCAAACACAAACCATAATATCCATCCCACCCATTCCCCAAGCACTCATACACATCCTTTATGCAACAGATATTTAGTCCATCTCCAAGTGTTGACAAAGTCCTACCAGTTTTAGCGTTGCTGAAAAGTCCAAGTCTCAAGTCTCCTCCAAAATGGAAGACAAACTCTTATCGATAATCCCCTCTACAAATGGAAACAAAGCTAAACACTTCCAACATTCAACAACACAAGATAAACATTACCGTTCCAATGGGTACAAGCAGAGGGATACAAAGGAATGGAACCAAAAGAACTCCAAAGCCCAACATGGCAAACATTAAGTCCTGGAGTTCCATGTTCAACACTGAAGAAATCCATTGTGAGCTCCAAAGGGCTTGAATGTCTCCACCTCAATAGCACCCTTGATGGTTGTAGCTTCCATGATTTCTCTCTTGGTCTGGCTCTGCTCCCTCCTTGCAGGTTTACTTAGACAATACATACTCCTGGCTTTTACAGACTTCTGGATTCTCCATAGTACTTTTGGCTTCATATTCACAGCTTCACAATTGCACTCTCAGAGGCACAATGACTGAACTCACAGACTTTCTGAAATTGGGGTGGAAGCCTTTTTTAACCTCATAACTCTTGCATTTTGTATGTACCTAGCACCAGTGCCATGTGGATGATGCCAAGGTCTGCTGCCATTTAGAGCAGTAGCCAGGTTTCTCTCTTTCTTGGTTTATGGGTTGAGTGCTTGATTGCTGAGCACTTTGTACCTGATTGTGAGGAATAAATTCTCTAGGTCACCACCATTGTAGAACCTGGTGTAGTCACTGCTGTATTGCAACCTCATGTGGCCACCGCCACCATTCTGGATCATGGTGCTCTGTGACTTTCTCTTCAGAGCAAAGTCTCTCACTTCTGCAGTATTGAGGCTGCAAAGGGTGGAGACTCATCACTTCCTGTGATGCCTCCCGGTTATTTCTTCTCAGAAATGGAGATCTCAGCTGTGTATTTGGAGTTCACAGTTTTACTGGAGCCTCCTTTCTGTCCAAACTCACAATATTTTAAATCATCCTGTTGAGTTCTTTGCTCTTGATTTGCTAAAACCCCCAACAATAGTCACTCCACTCACTTAATATTTGACTGCCTTGAAATTTCTTCTGCCAGATTAATTAGTCCACTACACTTAATCTCAGTCTCAGACAAAGTCTCTAAGACATAGGCAAATTCCCACCCCACTCTAGATTTCCATCAAAATCTGAAATAGTCAGAGTTTTACTAGAGAAGCCGATATAACACAAGATATAAAATGCATAAGAAATTACAAGATTGGCTTATGATGGTCAGCCACAGGGTTGGAGGAAGGAAAGTGGAGAGGGAGTCTGTATGCTGGAGGCTGAAGGTTTCAATCCAAGGTCTGGAGTTCACTGCAGTGTCCCATGCAGGTCCGCACCAGCAGGTCAGTGGGTCTGCAATGGAAGGCTGAAGAGTCTGCACCAAAAAACTGAAGGATCCAAGGCAAAAGCTGGAGTCTGTGCTGGAAGCCAGGAGATGATGTCCAAGCTGAAGGTGAAGACTGGAGCTCCTCTGAAGAATGAAGCCCTATCCATCCTTCCACTTTCCTTTTTATACCATTCAGGTGATGAGCCACCCATGGGTAGGTCTTCCACACTACAGGGTGTAGAATTGCTAAGCCAACATAGTTAAGCTTCCAAATGCTTTAGATTGACACAATCAATCAACCACTGCAGTGTCTAACACATTAAGCATCATGGAACAAGATGTTTAACAGGGTATCTCTAAGTAGGGTTTGACATTTTCTAGCTTTCAATAATGATTTTTCCTCAAGATTCTCATCATTTTTTTGTGCTTTACTTGAAGGTAATGATAAGTAATTATTCTTTGTTGTGTTTATCGACCTAATCTCTTTTTTACTTTTCTTTAAAAACTAGCTCACTTACCTGTTGCATTGAACACCATGTGTACAAGTATCAATTTCCTTTGATACATATATTTATTGTACATCACAAATAGATACTGATGAAAATAAAGCCAATGCAACTACAAGGAAGACAACTTACATTTGATTTCCAACCCTCTTTTCCCTGAAACTACTATTTATTTAAGTAAATAAAGTGCTTTTGAGTTTATCATGGAGAGAAATTTGATAAGAATTTTTCCATAACTTAAAGTCACATGCTGATTTATATTCTCTACAACAGGATCCTTGTTTCCTGTCTACTCATGCATTGCCATGCAATTTAACTTTTTATTATGTTACTATCTTCTTCAGATGTGCGTAACTGTCACAATAAGTTAAGTTTGGTTTTGGAGACAGGGTCTTACGATGTAGTTCAAACTGGCCTTGAACTCACTATGTATCCTAGACTGGCCAAGAATTTGCTGTGATTCTCCCACTTCAGCCTCCTGAATGCTGAGATTATAGGAACGAGCCACCATGCCTGGCCTAGCATAAACTAAGATTTTGAGCAACAACCAATGCACCCAACATTTGAGTGACTTTATGTAGTGAAGCTTTATGTCATATAATGTTGATGAACACTTTAGGATGGCTCAGGATTTGGTTAAACTTTATCCTTACTTTAGGAGCTTAAATGACAGAGCAGGGGTCAATCTACTGTTAAGTTTTTCTGGCAGACAGACAGAGCACCTGTAAATTATCTTACCAACATCTCAATGTTTCCTTGTAAAAGTGACAGTTTATTTGTCTCACATGCTACTACATGAGTCACATTCAGTGAATAGTGTAATTTTGCTGTCCTCAATCCCAATATGCAGTTTACAGCAACCGAATGTTTTTTTTGTCTCATAATTCTAAGTGCTACAAGTCTGAGGTCAAGATATCAGCATTAACATGTTTTTCTGAAAGCCCCAGGAAAGGATTCTTTGCCTCTTTCTAGTAACTGGTTGGTAGCTCCAGGTGTTCCTTGGCTTAGGAAGCACCGTTTGAGTCTCTGCCCCGTCTTTACATGGATCTTGCTGTATCTTTTATATCATCTTCTGTGTCTGTTTTGGAGATGGAGCAAGGTTCAGTGATAGAGTACTTGCCTGGCATTTGTTAGGCCCTGAGTCAAACCCTACTATCACAAAAATAAACAAACAACTAAGGAAATGTATGAAAAAAATCAATGAACAATTTTTAAAAATTGCATCATTTGTGTTGACATTTCTCCAGATAGAGCAATAGTCATGCTGTTTCAGAGCCTACCTAAATGAACTTAATTTCCTTAGTTATAAAAGGACGCTACTTCCAAATACTATCGCATGTTACTGTATTACAGTATAGGCCTTAAACATACTTATTTTGTGGAAATTTGATTCAATCCATTACCTCACCATGTATTCAGTGTTGAGTATCCCTAATGACACTGTCTTAATCATTCTCCAAATACATTTTCTATAATTCATATATTGTGTTACATTTTTATAATGCATAATTTAAATATTTTGCGTATTTCATTATGTTAGAGTTATTATTAGTAAATGTTGGCAGTGCACAATTATTTATTCTTTGTGAGGAGCAGTACACGTACATAACATGCCTTAATTCCATTTTCATCTTCTTTTCCTCACTTCTCACCCCATATTCTCTCTTGATCTTCTTCCTTTTGTTGGTACATATTTGTGATATTTACATTTCTTGTGTGGAGTTGGTAAATATGGTATATTTTAATATGATGTCTTAAAGGAAAATTCCTTTTTCTATAACTTTGGCACTTTCTATATTTTTCTTCAGTCAATTCAAATAGAATCAACTACTTTCCCATCCACCCATAATTTAAGTTTTATTTAGCTCTAATCACTTATCTTTTCAAGCTGTTATCAATTTTCAATAAAAATTGCATATTAATTTAGTTTGGATTTTTGTTACTGCCAATGTATTTTTCTTCAACAATCATTTTCAAATGGCATATGCACATTTGTTGAAAAGTTTTCTATTTGAAAACTTTTGGTTTTATTAATTTTATATTCATCTATATTAAAATACTAAGGTTTCATATTCCATATATTTTCAGTTTGCTTGTTTTTCAATTTTGTTTTATCATATGTAAAACATTTTAAATATGTATAAAGACTGCTTAAACAATATTTACTTACAAAAGTGTTTTTTCTGATGTTATACTAGAAAGAAATCTACAAGATTTGACATTCAAAATATTTCTTGTAAGAAGAAATCCTAACACCTTCATTCATTGTTATTCCTTTTATATTTTCCAAAAATAAGTTCAATGATCACTTTAAAATATATCATAGATCAAAAAAGTATATCATAGATCATGCATAAGACTTTCCCAGTAGTCACTTTGCCAGTCTTTGAATGGACACATAACCACAGCTGCCCTCTAAGACTTTAATATCACAGTTTGACATCTGACTCAGCAGTTGGTAACTGGGAGCAGCTGTATCCTTCAAAACACATTGGGTGATATCTGAAGACTTGTGGTTGGTATAAGTAGGGGACATCTTACTGCCAGCTAGTCAGTGGAAACCAGGACGCAACACAACATTTTTAATGCAAAGGAACCCACGACAAAAAACTATCATTCATGGACTGCCAGTAGCACCAGCACTCAGAAGAGATTGTCCACACTCTGTGCTTAGCTTTGCTTTCTATTTTCTATCAAATTCCTTTTGTATCTGTTCCTCCTCTTACCCGTTCACAATTCAGTTCCATTGTACAGTCTACTCTTGTCTTTTTCTTCACTGACATTTTGAAATTGTTTATATTCTGGTCTAAGCGTCCCTCCTTCATAAATGTGTCAGTTCACTTAGGCCTGATACTATTCCATATAATTATTTCTTCATCAATTCCATCACACAGTGTTGTTTCATTTCTTGATACCTAGCACCAGTGTTAGTACCTGGGATAGAGCAGGAGAGCAACAAACCAGGTTTGATTGAATAAGTGAATGAACTGATATTCATCTGAAACCAGTCACATTCTTGAAGACAATTCGTTACCAGCAAAAACATGTTTCTACAACTGTTATGCATCTCTTCATTTTCTGGCCAATTAAGTCAATTTTTATTATTTTCTAAAATTGCTTTTTATTTCAAATTTATTACTTTAAAATTATAGATATTTTGTCATGGTCTATTTCTGTACCATGGAAATTTTATTGAGATAATTTTGAGTCACTGATCCATGGGCCTAATCCCTGATCACCCGTGTGGATGAAGATGACATTACTCTAAATGTTCAATTGCTACTTAAACTGAACAACCATTACTTTAGTATCTGAATGGATATAATCAATCAGAATATTTTCCTCATTCCAAAAACTACAACATAAGATTTTTATATTAAATTAAATTCCTGGTTATACAATAGAAACTATTTGATTAGGTCAGCAGCAGATAGAGTATTGATGTATTTTTAAGAGTCAGTGAATTAGGATGTTCTAGTCTGTTTTGAACTGGTTATAAATCTCTATCAAATGAAAATCTTAATGGTCAAATCAATTTTTTACTTCCTTCAAGTATTTTTTTAAATTTAAGAGAAAAAAGACAGAAAAGAGAATCAAAAAGCAAAAGAGACAAACAAACATCAGCAAACCCAATTCAATAACAGTATAGGTTTACAAAACAACATGATAGAAATTTGACTATAGTTGTAACAGGGCATATTGTTACCTTCAAAAAGGATGCTTAGAATAACAGATATAGACATATAGAATTGATCTAATCATATGAGAATTAACTCTTCTTTTCCAATAGCTAGTAAAATTAGTAGTATATTCATTTAGATATCATATATATACATATATGTATATCATTGTGTGTATGTGTGTGTGTATATATATATATATATATATATATATATATATATATATAAATTCATGTGTTATCTTTTTCCCCTCCTTCTCCTCCTTTCCCCTCTCCCAGTTACTTTTCCTCTTTGAGCAGTTTCTTATCCTTACATAGTATTTATGTAAATTTTGGATCATATATACTTTTGCAGTTTCTTTCACTAGGGAGACAATATGGTATTTACACATGTGAGTTTGATTTATTTCACTACGAGTATGGTCTCAAATTGCATTCATTTACCTGTAAAAGTCTTGATGCAATCTTTTTTTATAGCTGAGTAGTACTCCACTGTATAAAATACCACATCTTTTTTATCCATTCCTTGATTGATGGGAACTCAAGTTGTTTCCAAGATTTGGCTATTTCAAATTGTGCTGCTATAAACATGGGTACACTGTGGTATGATGTTTTTTAGTCTTCTGGGAAAGTGGCCCCAAGCAGGACAGCTGAGTCAAATGGAATTTCTAATCTTAGCTTTTTGAGGAATCTCCACACTGATCTTCACAGTGATTGCATCAGCATACACTCGACCAACAGTGGAGAAGAGTTCCTTGTTCCCTACAGCCCCTCTAGCATTTGTTATTGGTTGATTTCTTGATCTTGGACATTCTTTCTGGGGTGAGACCGAATCTCCGTGTGTTTTTTTTTTTGCACTTTCCAAATGACAATTGACATTGAACAATTTCTCATATATTTATATACCATTTGTATTTCTTCACCTGAGAAGTGTGTATTCATCTCAAAGTCCATTTTGGGTTGGGTCCTTGATTTTGGAAGCCTGATTTTTAAAAATTCTTTATATCTTCTAGATAGAAATTCTTTGTCTGAGGGACAGTTGGCTATGACATTTTCCCAATTTGTGGGCTTTCTTTTCAATCTCTTGGGGATTTCTTTTGACATGCAAAAACTTCTAATATGACAAAATTCCGGTTGTTGATTCTGGGAAGTATTTCCCGTGCAGTTGATTTTTGTTTATGAACTCTCTGCCACTCCTATGTTGTCAAGATTTCTATTTACTTTATCTTCCAGAATTTTTAGTATTTTTGTTTTACAACTGAGATCTTTGATCCATTTTGACTTTACTATAGTGCACAGTGATAGACATGGATCTAGTTTTAGTTTTCAGCATATGGAGAGCCAGTTATTCCAGTACCAATTATTACAGAGTCTATCTTTCTTGCAGTGTATGTATTTGGCTCGTTTATCAAAGATGGGGTGGCTGAGTGTGTTTGTAGTTATGGTCATATCTTCTAATCTATCCCATTGATCTTCAGGTCTGTTTTTATTGCAGTACCATGCTGATTTTATCATAGTAGCTTTATAGTATAATTTCAAGTCAGGAATTGTGATGCCTCCTGCCTTACCTTTGTTGCCCAGAATTGCCTTTGTTATTCTAGGTCTCTTAAGGGTCCATATGAATTTTAGGAATATTTTCTCTATGTCTGTGAGGTATGCTAATGGTATTTTTATTGGAATTGCATTAAATATGTGAAGCAATTTTGGAAGAATGGCCATTTTTGCAATGCTTGTTCTTCCTACCCATGAACAAGTAATGTCTTTCCATTTTTTGAAATCCTCTTCATTTTCTTTTTTCAGAGTAATGTAATTTTCACTGTATAAGACTTTACTTCTTTTGTTAGATTGATTCCTAAATATTTTATTTTTTGATACGATAGTGAAGGGTATGGTTTCCCTTATTCTCTCTCAGTGAGTTTGTTATTTGTGTACAAGAATGCTATTGATTTTTGAGTGTTGACCTTGTGTCCAGCTACATTACTAAATTTGGTTATTATATCTAGAAGTTTTTCAATCGAGTTTTGGGGTTGTTCTATGTAGAGATCATATCATCTGCAAATAATGATAATTCAAATTTTTCTTTTTCTATCTTTATTCCTTTTATTTCTCTCTCTTGTCTAATTGCCCTGGCTAATGTTTCCAGAACTATATTGAGTAGGAGCAGAAATAATGGGCATCTTTGTCTTGTTCCTGATTTTAGGTTGAAAGTTTTCAGTTTTTATCCATTTAGTAAGATGTTGGCTGTTAGCTAATCATACATGGCTTTTATCACATTGAGGTAGACAGTATCTATTCTGAGTTTCTGTAGAGTTTTTATCATGAATCAGTGTTGGATTTTATCAAAAGCTTTTTCTGTATCTATTGAGATGATCATGTGATTATTGTCCTTGTTTCTGTTGATATGTTGTATTACATTTATTCATTTACATATGTTGAACCTTTACCCCTGCATTCTTGGACTGAATCTTACTTGATCATGGTGTATAATCTTCTTGAAGACTTGTTGCATTCTATATGTGAGTATTTTGTTGAGGATTTTTGTATCTACATTCATTATGGAGATTGGCCTGTAATTTTCCTTTTTGGTTGGATATTTCTCAGGTATTGGTACTAGAGTAATATTTGCTTCCACGAATCAGTTAGGGAGAATTGCTTCCCTTTCAATTTCATTGAAGAGCTTGAGGAGTGTTGGCATTAAGTCTTCTTTTAATGTCTTGTAGAATGCTGTATTGAATCTGTCTGTGCCTGGGCTCTTCTTCATTGGCAAGGATTTAATTACGTTTTTGATTTCATTAATTGAAATTGTGTTGCAACAGTTTTACATCTTCTTGACTCAGCTTTGGTAATTCATATGTTTCTAGGAACCTGTCCATTTCTTCTGTGTTGTCAAACCTATGAGAGTAGAGGTTTTTGATATAGGTGTTGATGATCTTCTGTATTTCCAGAGTCTATAGCAATTTCACCCTTTTCATTCCTTATTGCATGAATTTGAGTTTTTTCTTTCTTTTTCTTAATAAGGTTGGTTAGGGTTTATCAATTTTATTTATTCTTTCAAAGAACTAACTCTTTGATTCATTGATTCTTTGTATTGTTTTCTTAGTCTCTATTGCATTGATTTCTTCTCTGACCTTTATAATTTCCTCCCTTCCTTCGGCTTTGGGCTTGACTTGCTCTTCTTGTTCTAGACGTTTGAGGTGTAGCATCAGGTTGTTTATTTGTGTTTGTTCTGTTCTCATGATATGGGTGTTTACTGCAATAAATTTTCCTCTGAGGACTGCTTTCATTGCATCCCACAGGTTCTGGTAAGATGTATTTCAGAAATTTCAGTTTTGTGATTTCCAGTGTCTTCCATTTCAGCATGTTTAGTGTTTGTTCTTGGTGGGTTATAAGACTGACACTGTATCTTGCTCTATCATTTTGTTACTTTCCTCTGGGACCCTTGTGGCTGGCCATGCACCCTGTGGATGGATTGCATTGGAATGCAACAGTGTGCAGAGCTGCAATCTTCTGATAATCCCCATGGCTAGCTGGGGCACGCCCCAAACTATGGTGCCAGAGATTTTTTCTCTGTGTCCTGTGAGGCTGATAAGGCATGCCCCTGATGCACTGTACTGGGTTGCTCTGGGATGTTGGGCTGGGCAGAGCTCCATGTGTCTAGGAGGGTCACACCCCCAGAGTGTGTCATCAGGGCATAGAACCTGGCTTAATGGAGTTCAGAACCTCTGAAACCCAGGTGGCTAGCAGGGACCCATCTCCAGAGTGTATCACCAGGTCCTAGCATGTGGCTGGATGGAGTTCAGAAACTCTGGGACCCAGGCAGCTAGCAGGGCTGCACCCACAGAGTATGCCAGTGCTGGGGCCTTGCATCTGGCTGGGAGGAGTTCAGAGTCTGGAGCACTTGGCTAGCTGGAGCACACTCTTGGCTTATGGTGCCAGGGCCTTGATTCTGGCTAGGCAGACTTTTGGACCTCCAGGAGCCACCATGTGGCTATCTGGTCTGCATCCCTGAACTACGGAGCTGGCACCTTGTGCTCTGATGGATGGAGCTAAAATTCTCCAAGACCCATTGCCTAGGCTGGTTGCTCCCTGATGAGTGGCTCTGGCGCTCTGAGCTAGGCTGGACTGTGTACCTCTCTGACCTGTGAGACTGACTGGGCATTCTCCTGATGGAATGTGCTGAGACACTGGGCTGGGCAGAGCATGGATGTTCCATGCAGCTAGTGTGGACACACTCCCAGAGTGTGGTTCAGAACCTGTGGGACCCAGGTGGCTAGGCAGAGTCTCCCTCAAGGATTGACTTGACAATTTACTATACTTTTCATAGAAGATTAGATCCTTTTCATTTTTCAAATTCCATATAATGTTTGTTTACCTGCCTTGGGACTAACTGATAGTTTTAATTTTGAGTTCAATAATTTTCTTCCCTCTCACTTTTCCTTTTGGTCAACTCTATTGATTCACTTTTCTTCTGTTTGAAAGTTTTATTTATTCTTTTGTTATTTTATACAAGTTTCTGATAAAAGGAAAATATTTTATAGACTACTCTTAACTAATCTTTCCAATTATACTGCTGTGAATTCTATTAACATCAAAACAATTTCAGTCAATATGTCATGTATGTTTATTCATATTCTGCATTTTTACACATTTTAACTTTGTGGATAGTAGAATTGTAAATCAAAAATTAATAGTTGTCCCTGTTTCTCAACAGTCCAATAGACTCAACTGTAACATGTAATATAGTTAATTTTCCTTATTTTGGATATGTTCACTTAAACTCTTTTGATGTGCAGTCACAAATGCACACGAATAATATTTTTCCAAAATTGTTCAGTAAATGTGATGTAATAAGATATATTTCTTCTTGTGTCCTTCATAAAAGTTAGCAATGGCATTTTTAATGTTGTGGACCCTAGCAAAGGTCATTTTGCTTAGTTGTGGCAATGATATCACTGTGTCAGTGGCTTCCATAACTGTAGGGCTGCTGTTTATATCCCTGGGGCATCAACTTAGATATAAGCTCATCTTCAAAAATAGTGTCAGATCTTTACCCTTCCATTTGTGTGTGTGCCATCATAGTCTTCACTTTCTCGCTTAATGATCTTGCTGAGATCATCTTTGAGTTTTCTTTTTCCACAGTTGATTGGAAATCTTTAGCTTAGAAAGCCTTAATATCATAAGGGATTAAGTTAAAAGCAGAATTCTAATAATACTGGAGTCATCCCAGTGTTGGTAAACATGGCATTTTAATCCAGTCTTATTAACTGTGCTTCACAACTTCATAACAATTGAAAATATCTTGATACTTAAATTGCTGATTGGATCTGGGAGGTAGGCTGAACCTTGTGGCTCAGAGTCACCAAAAAGGTTGCAAGGTCTGTTTCCCATCACATCAAAATAGAACTGGAAGATGTAGGTGGGATCAGGTTATGCACTTCTGAACAAAGATTCTCAAGAATGGCTTCCTGGAAGTGGTCCTGGAGGTGTGAGGGAAAGGTGCCATTCCCTTGGGCCCCTTAGGGGTTGCAAATTAGTAATTCAGGTAAGTATATTCCCCCAAAGACACCAAAACAAATTTTTTGAAAGGCACATTATGGAAGGGGGCATACAACATCCACATTTACTTTTTAGATGTATTTCTATTGATGAATTATTAACTTTAACTTCATGAATTTTATTATGTTTAGTAAGGTGCACTTAACAGAAAAATGAAATGTCAATAGAATAAAATATTAAAATTTTAATATGTAATTATTAAGAACAAACATCAACATTTTCAACATCAAATGTTTATCTGCTTATAACATCTAAAAATATGCACAGAAATGAATCCCTATGTGAACTACAATGAAAATATAAACAAAACTGTACTGCAAAAATAGTCTTCACTTAAATTATCACACTTAAGGCAGTTTTCACTCGTGGAAACACCATACTCTGTACACACGTTTTGCTTACCCTGACAGCTTTGTGGTTATCTCTCCTTTCCTGTTTGACAAGCCATGCTTATTACCTCTCATCTTCCTCTTTTGTCAGGAGCTTCCTATTATATTACATAATATGCACATAGCAGGAAAATGATATGATAATAATATAAAATATCAAATATAGACTGAGGGTTTATATAGAATAAACAGTGACATTTTCTATATCAACTGTTTGCTTACTAAACATTAAAAATAACATCAGCAATAAATTCCTATGTGAACTACAATGAAAACACAAATAAAACTACCATGGAAATAATCTTTACATCAATTATCATACCTAATGAAGTTTTCATGTACGAGAACCTCGTGCTCCACACACAAGTATGGCTTTCATTGACAGCACGTGTGTTTTGTTCTCCTGTCTTCTCTGATTGGACATACTTCACATCTTGCTGGTTTCGCTGTTTTCTTAGAGGTTCTTGTGATGTTGCTCCTGTCTGTTCACCAATCTGCTCCAGATTCTTTTGCACGGTTCCTTGGGCAGATACATATTTTTCTCCCTCTACTGTAGTTGAACATTGACCTCAGAAAAATTTTACATAGTATTTTGCGCTTGTTATTTTCTTTGTTATCTAAGAAACAAATTTCTGTCTTACATGTTTAAGACCAAGTAAAACACAACCATTGGCTAACCCTTTGTGTTACCACTGCCACTCTAGCATCTACTCTGCATTTCATTTTTTGTAAAGTGGGACCATTTCTGGCTTCTCTTTTGTGGAAGATTCACTGTCAATCTTTTTTGTTTGTTTGTTTTGAAGCAAGGTCTTGCTACATAGTCCAGGCTACCCTTGAACTCACTATGAGCACAGGCTGACCTTGAATTCACAGTATTATCCTGTATCAGCCTCCCCTCCGCTGGAATCACAGGTATGAAGCACCATGCCCAGCCTCTCTGTCAATCTTATTGTTATGGTGTAATGTTGATTGTATCAAAGCTACTTTGGTTTCCTTCGCCACATAGGGAGCCAATGTTATGTCCTTCTGAAATCCAAAGCTTGTACTGTGTAAGCTTTGTTCTTGTGAATAGTTTCTGTGCTGATAAACTAGTGTTCTTTTAGCAAATGTAACACTAGTGGTTAACTAGCAAAGCAACTGTCAAGTGTGACATTTGTGTTACTTTTTGAAATAGGCACAACAACTCTGTTCACCATGTCATACAGTCTGTTACTGCACAATAAAGACCAGTGGCTGAGTTAGTTAGAAGATAAACTTGTAAACCTAAGTAGTAAAATGGCTTCACATCTGATGGCACATATTTGTATACTGTAGTTAGAAAATTTACTTGGCATTTATTGCCAAAAACTTCAGTAACCATCAGATGAAGCCAGTTATTCATAAATTGCCTTGTATTTCAATGGTATATTAATTGCCTGGCAGTTTGAAACAAAGCTTTCAAAAAATAAGCAAATAGTAGACAACTGTAGGATTTTTTTTTTCTTTCTTGATGGGTCTTTTTGTTGTTAAAATGTGTGTAAATTTTGTTGTGGTAATTTCTGAGACAGAGTCTCTATGAAGTGCAGGCTGGCCTTGAACTTGCTTATGAAGCCCAGGCTGGCCTCCAATTAATGGTAATCCTCCTGCTTCAGTCTCCTAATTGCTGAGGTTACATGCATCCACCAGCACACTTGGCCTGTCTTTCTTTCTTCTTTCTTTCTCTCTATTTTATTTTATTTTTTGCTATGGATTGAATGAACACAGGGCTCTGTGTATGCTAGACATCATCAGTCCTAAGAGCAGCAATTTTTAAAGAAACCAAACCTCTTGAGTTTCATTATTGTTCTAATAACCTTAATTCCACATCTGTCCCTTCTTCTTCAATTCTTTAGATTTGGACTCGAATTAGAATAGTAAAGTACTGGCATGAAGGCTTTTAGTTCAGATAGTGAGGTTTCATGATAAATATATTTTTGAGCATTATTACAGATGCATATAGAAGGCATTACTTGTACTTCATTATTCATGTATTTCAAAACATCTCGTAGCATATCATCTGTTACTAGCAATTTGTTGCACCAAGTGGGTGAACACAAAGATTGATTGCTTCCTATATTCCCCCAGCATGGCTACGGAGACACATAGCCAACTACCATCATGCTGCTCATTAGAAAAGTGTGGTATTGTGTCTGTGACCCTGAGTTATGAGCCTTACTAATCCTCTCTGAACTGTAAGCTAGGAAAGCTCTGAGGTTTGCAGCTAACAAAGAAACTAGCAACTTTAATGCAAATTATTAGTGGATAGTAGTTAAATAGGACAATAGACATAATCGATTTTCATTTTGTCATTTTGGGCCATGAATATACCATATTTTGATTATTTTACTCTGCCTTTAACCCCTGCCCTGTATTCTATCCTCTGATCTCCATCCTTGTTTCTTCCTAAGGATTTCCTGTCATAGCTCCTTGTATTTTTTTTCCTAATGTTCTTAGATCTTATATTAGAGAAAACTAAGTGTGGCAATGTAACTGACTGTGGCTTATTTTACTTAAAGTGACATCTCCAGTTCCATCCATTTTCTTTTAATGACCTGAATTCATTCTTCTTTATGGCTTAATAATATTGGATGGATATGTATATTTATATTTGTATCCACAGGATAAATGAAGAACACATTTCTTTATGTATTCTTCTGCTGACAGCCATATAGGTTGGTTCCATGGCTCACTTCTTATGATTTGCTCCACAATAAATATGGGAATGCACCTCTTTTATCCAGTTATCCCTCCAGCAGTCTCTTATTGTGGTTCAATTGTCAATTGAGAGAATTTAGCACAATAGTACGTGGTGGATGCCATATGCTGTATCATAGTACAAAACAATCTATAAAATTGAATTCTTTTTTATCACAGGCAATCAAGAAATATATTGAAAACAAAGAATGATCACTTTTGGGTAGTTTCACTTTTAATTGGAAGAGTAAATGGCAGAAATAGAGAATTTAGAATTAGTTCCAAAAAGATGAGTCATGGAAAAAGAATCAGAAAAAGTGGAATACAAATCATGACCATGAATATGTTAAAAAAAAAGTCTGCAGATTATCCCAAATTCAAAGAAAGATAAAAATGAATACACATCCACCACACACACACACACACACACAAACAAATGGATATATTGATAAAAATCTTTAATTCTATTGGCCAATTAAAAATTTTGCAAGCTTCCAGTTTAAGGAAAACAAATATATCAGTAGAAATGAGATTGGTATTAATTTTTTCACCAGCAATACTGGAGGCTAGAAAACTGTGGAATAGCATTTATGTAATAATAGAAAAATAAATGAAATACAATATCCTTATATACAAAAAGAAAATGTCATTTATCAATCAAGATGTTAGATACTTACAAAGTTCAGAGATCAAGAGATTTTGCCATTCATGTCCTATATCTGAACCCAATATAGTATAAGAAGACAGATAAAACAATACAGTAATGCAGACTAAAATTTTCATAGTTAAGAAGAGGACTGTGTTGAATAATAAACTTTGTGCTATTTCTCTACCCATCATCCTTATTTTCTAATACCTAATAGTATATGTCTATATTTAATAATTTTAAGAGAATTCTTCATGTTGTTTTATTCAGCATAAGTTGAAAGGAATTCCTGAATAATAATAGAAATATTACAAGAAACACCAGAATAACAGAAACTTATTGAAATTTAGCTATATAGAGGAAGGCGTGAGTTGTAATCTTTTGAAGATCAATGTAGATGGTATGAGGATTGAAGTAGTCACATTACATTAATGGAAAGTCACATTTTACACCAAGGAGAGTCAAGTATGAATAGATTTTATAGTAGAACCACAAAATTAAAGAAATTTAGAGTATTATGTCATCCACCAGACAAAATAAAGAATGGTTAGAGAAAAATAACATGAAATAAAAATAAAATATGATTTGAAATCACTTGTATTTGTACTGAGGATAAAGTGGTTATTAAATCAGAGATTATTCTGCTTGATTATGGATAACAACATTGTATATAACTTGGAATTACATTTTGAAAAGTGAAAATAAAGCAGAAATAAAGAAATTTGCAGATACATAAAATACAACCACAAAAAATAAATATAAAATGACACTACAAATATCAGGTGTATTTATATTAATGGCAAAATTATTAAATAGAATGCAAATGAGGAGCACATGTTTTTAAAGAGGTCAATTTATAAATTATGTATTATGTTCATAAATGTGTAAAACTCTAAACTGTGAATTAAATGTAAAAATCAGTTATTAAAAAGTTCAAAACAATGAAGAAAAGCTTGGAAAATGAAGATTTAGTGTATATTATTTAAACAACTAGACAACATAAGAGCTCAAAGTGAGTACATATTTAAAATGAAGTCAAGATAGTTTGAAGGCATTTATAGACACTTCTGTGTGTCTATAGCACATTTTCACACATCATTATTAGGAAAATGTTAGCAGTTTCTCTAATCAATGCAGCCAAGATAAAAAGTAACCAAATATTACTCTTCAAATTAAGATACACCCACTCTAGCTAAAAAAGAGTTGAATTATCCTACAAGAAATGAGAACAGAAGCACATTTGCCACCAAAAATCAGAGATTGTTTCATTAATTTAAATTTAATTAGGTGGTGACCTCAAAGCTGGACCATATATAACACTGTCATTGACACTTGGTGTAGAGCTATTGAGTTAGCAGATACACACACACGTGTGTGTGTCTCTATCTCTATCTCTCTCTTTCTCTCTTTCTCTCTCTCTTTCTCTCTCTATATATATTCACCCATTTTATATATTTATATATATATATATACATATATATATATCACATGTATGGTGTGTATATAATATACAGTACCTTAGATGTATACATAATCTTAGTACATATTTTCAGTACAAAATATTTATGTTCATCTGAGGTAGTAAGTACATATGCTTGATATATCATAATTTTTATTCCTCTTCCTCTTCTTTCCCATACCTCTCCCTCCATTTTCATTAGATCCCCTTTACATTTGCAAATGATTTTTTTTTTAATTTGAAAGAGAATAAAACAAAAGGGGGCAGTACAGAGCAGATCAGAAGAGGACAACATAGGCAACACAGTACTTTACATTAAGTCAACTGGACATCAGCAGTATCTAACACCATATCTCTTATGATTTATTTCCCCATTTGCTATTGTGCATCTTTTATTTTAATTAAAATTATTATAATTTGGATTTCTCATTGATGAGAATTAATGTGATATTTAATCTTGAATATCTCATTTGTTTCACTTGACTTTATGATCTAAAGGTGCACCGATTTTGCTACAAAATACTCAACTATATCCTCCTTTATGTCAAAGTAATACTCTGATAGGTATAAATACTACATTTTTTATCCATTCATCTGTTGAAAACTATAAAGGCTGTTTCCAAAACTCAGCTCCTAGGAGCTGTGCTGCTATAAACATGAGTGTGACTGTCTCACTGAGATACGATGTCTAACTCTTTTGAATGGACACTTAGATACAGACTTACTGGGTCCAACAGAATTTATAATTTTAGTTTTTGAAAACCATCATAATGATTTCCATAGTTGTGCTAGTTTACATCTTCCCCAACAATGTAGAAAGAGGCATTTTATTCTTGAACTTTTCAGTCCCTTTAGCATTTATTTTCTTGATGATAATCATTCTTTCTGGAGTAAAATAGAATATCAGTGTTTGGATTTGCAATTCTGCTGGCTGGAGATGTTAAACATTTTTTCTTGTACTCATTGGCCATTTATCTGTCTTCTGAGAAGTATCCATTTATTTAAATCAAGCACTGTTTGAGTGGGTCTTTTATTTGGGGAAGTTGAATTTTCTTGAATTCTTTAAAAATTCTAGATATTAGGCCTTTGTAGTGCAGACACTTTTTAATCTGATATAATCCCTTCTGCCAATTCTTCATGCTCTTTCTTATGTCATTGGAGTTGACATTATTTTTCACATAAAAAGAACCACTCTGATTAGCTAAGATGACCAAAGAATGAAGAATGAAGAATAAAGAATAAGAGTGAACTCTTCTCCTCAGCGTTGCATTTGTCTTCCAGCTGCTGTATTCTCTCGTGGGTGAATACTCTCCTCTTCTACTAACAATGAATCAAAATATATATGTCTTAAAGAATGAAAGAAATGTGTACACAATAAATGTCTGTAAGCCAATAGCTACCAATTTTGCACATCATATAGAGGACAAAGGTAACTCCTATTAGTCTCAAAATGTCACAATAAATTGAGTTTTAAATTGTTTTAAAAAGTTTTTCATTTCCTAAGTGTGTATATGCTTTATACAATTTTGGCAGTCTGTCTGTCTATCTATAAATATATGTGAACCTTTTGACTCATCAACTTAATTTGTTCTACAAGTTTTGAAAAGATGGCTATGTTTGTATTTGTATGGAAAGCTAGCCACAGTCATGTTTGCCATGCAGTGTAGAGTTTGAAAATAAAAACAAAAATTCTCCAAATGATTTTGATTGCCAACAAAATTGTTTACAAACAAAATTGTTCATATATATATATATATATATATATATATATATATATATATCAAAGGGTTGCTAAACAGGGCAATAATACTAAGCGGCATAGCCATCTGAAGTTAACTATCATTCTAGCATAGTTTTCTGTTAGAAGTCCAAGAGCAAGGTGTTGGTATATTTTGTTTCTTATGTGGCCTCTCATCAGAGTTACAGATATCTGTCTAGACACTGTGCCCTCATACCATCTGCTCTCTGTGCATATCCAGTATCTGTCCATGGGCCTCACTTTCATCTTGTTACAAAGACCTAGTCAGACTGGTTTAAGCCTCGCATTAATGACTTATTTTAATTTAATCACCTTCCTTAAAGGCTCTAACTTCAAATACTTTGACATTTTGAGATATTAGACACTAGAGTTCCAGTGTATAAATTTGAGGGGATCATAATACAGTACATCATGCTCTTATATTTGTTTTGCAGCCTGGAAGTGCTATTAAAACCTAGCTCCATTCAATCACTCATCATCTTCTACCTTTTGATGGTCTTTTTTACTTTCAGAAACAATTTATGATCAGTTCACTTGGCTATCAATTTAGTACTTTAGGAATTAGGCAACTTTTATAACTCATATATTTTAGCCTTTAGCATGATTTTACTATTTTTCTATAATAACTAAACCTCAGGCTAAATCTGTATGCTGGTAGATTGGTCAAGAATAGTGGATCTATGTTTGTTTTGAAATTTAAATACCACCATATTATTGTTCTTTTATGACATAATGACATGATCACATCAAAAATTGGAGTTAGATATTATCCTGGAGTTTCTAGATACTCATCAAAGTCATTCTCAGCTTATATTTATTATGAAATTCTCATAGTGATTTAGTGACTATCTACAAAAACATTAATGTATCTTAACATTAATAGTACGATCCTGACACTGGAGGATTCTGCTCAGTGCAAACCATAGTGTGGTGGATTAACTAATGGTCAGTGTGGAATGCCCAGCTGAACTAAATCAGTGTGGTTATGGGTGTGAAGACACCCCTGAGCATTGTTGACAACAGCATAAAAACAGAACTGGAGGGGAAGATGGTGTGGTGTTGATTCTCCTGTAGAAGCTTGTCACATGAGTTTTCCTGATATGAATTCATCTGTTCTCATTTTCTCATCATCAGAGGAGCTTGGGTCCTCCATGTTACTGAGGATGGCTGTGGGTTTTTCAGAGGCGCTCTTGTCTTTCCCTTGAGCATTGTTTTGTGGCTCCAGTGCAGGTCCCTCAACCTGCTGGCACAGATCTTTAATCCTACTGCTGCAGACTTTCTAACATCTACCAATAACCTTTGGGCTTCTCCACTGCAGATCCATAATACACACTTGCATGAGACATTGTCATGGGCTTTAGGCTTCCAGCTGGACTTGTGGAGGACACTGCCATGGACTCTAAATTATCAGGCGGATTTGTGCAAGACATTGCTCTGGAATCCAGGCTGTCTGTTGGATTCTTTGTGTCTTTAATGTATGGACAGACCACTTGCATTCTGCATTTGACTCTTTGACTGAATATTATAAAATAATCATATAAATTATGTGCCTTCTATTAAATGTTTCCTTGTAAATACTGACTACAACACAGAGGATAGTTCTAAGTCAAGAAGTAAGAAAGTGCATACTCCATTTAGTGCAAAAGTGCAAGTTCAATATATTGAGTATTGAATCAAGTAAGAGATAAAAATTTGAATATAATGAAGTTATTTTCAAAAAGAAATATTAACTATGTCTTCGAGTTTAAAGAGAAATTTCAATAAATTATCTAATTCAACCCACAAAATCATTCTGGGAAAATTATCGACTTTGTATTATTGATGTTCTCTCATGTTTAAAGCATTCACAAAATACTCTTCCATGCATTCATGTCTCCCCATTGATAGTATTTTAAAGCAGAGGGCAGAACCAGCTGCTTCTTTCTGAGTATTATATAAAAACTGTTATGGAACGTGAACTCCAGCATGATGGCTACCAAATTAATCTAGTGTATCAGGGTGGATTTGTTCTTTTATACCAAAACAAATCTCAGGACATAAGTTTTTACTGTCTAAAATTCTTCATATTCAAGCCTTAAATGATTATTCAGCCATATGTACAAGTAGAAAAATGAATGTTCATTGGAATTAAGTCTTTCACACACTATTTATGGGTAAAATGTTCAGATTACATGAGCCTTTTATATTTTATCTTTGAAGATGAAATATATTTATGTGTTTTTAAAGTTCTATTTATTGCTTTGTATTTAAGAATTTTAAAAATTAATTAGTTGTTTTTATGACCCAAATTAGAAGTGAGTATATAGATAGTAATAACCATCCTAATCATCTGTCAAAATAAACTTACCAGATTTAAAACACTTACATTTGAATTTTCTTCCAGTCAGTATTTCTAAGATACATAAATCATGTTAATTACATAAACTATTGTTTATGTAAACTTAGGTACATTTGTTATAGCCAAAATTACATTAAATGATTTTGGCATACAGTGAAATATACACTACAAATTATCTGTCAATAAATGAAAAACAGAACCATGTTGACAGTTTAGAACACTAACTTAACTGCATCTCATGGTTGGCAATATTTGCCAATGGGTACATATTGTCCATATCTTGCTTGTAAACATATGTGTTTAGTAAATGCATTAAAGGAAGAAAGGTTGATTGGAACTTTTAAAATCCACAATGGTTATATCCCCATTTATTTTAACAGTTACTGTGTCTTATTTTCTTTTTCACTGAGTGTCTTCATTATGCACACCAGCTACCTGACTTTTTCCAAATTTGCAAATTCATTAATGATTTTCACAAAAGTTTCTTTTATTTTTCTTTCCCCTAAACCTTCATTGAACCAATGCTTTTGATTTCTTGAACTGTAGGTCAGAGCTCAATTCCTCTATTCCACTTCTCTATTCCAGCTGCCTGCTGCCCCTCGAATATATGATGTCACATATTTGGTTTAAATCTGTTGTAAAACTTCTCATAGATAATTTCTAAATACTGTCAATTCTTGAGAATCTTCCTGCTCAGGAAAAGCGAATCCTACTCTGGAAGTCATGGTCAATTTTAACTTCATCCAATCCTTAGACAATGCTATTTTTCTAGTTGTTGTTTCCTCCTTAGCATCTGGTGTCATTTGCCAGATTTCATATTTCCCATGGGTGGCAAATTCAGGAATGATAGAGTTCTAAGCATTTCAATGATTTGCTAGATACAACCACTATTAAAATAACATGTATTATATTTTGTTGTTAATAATTACATTCTTTAGATTTGCAACATACAATTTCTAAAATTTTGTAATGACATTGGAATAAAATGTAAACTTTTTGTTACTCAATGCCAAGTAATTTTTCTAATATTTGAAACTTCTTTTTCTTGCTAAGCATTTCTTACGTGCTGTAGTACATGTAAAGTTTGGTGTAACTTGCTGTGGAATACAGAGCCATGACAGAGACAGGTTCTTGCCTTTGAAGAATATAGTAATTTGATATAAGGCAGATGCAAAATATCTGTAAGGTGAAAATAATAAAATACAATTTAACTGTAAGAGCTTTTGTGTTTGGTTAAGGGAGATTATGAACAAAATTAATTATGAAGAAAAACCTTGAAGCAATTCATGTGTAGTATTAGAGGTTTCTTTCAAAATGTGTCATCATATTTTAACCATCTGCAATTTATTCTGCTTTTAATGTTTATGATTCCATTCTCTTTAGTGCTACTAGGTTAACCTTTCTAATTCTAATTCCATTCATTTAATGCCATTGCCTTCAAATTCTTAAAACATTTTTACTGTATTAATACAAATAATTCATAAAGTTTTGACATTCTATAATCTTATCCTATTTTTATTTTCTATTTTAGATTTCATAATTAAGGAAACTCATATTTTTAGAAGACCAAAATCCATTGACTTTAAATAATTCAAAAATACTTTAAATTCAAAATACTTTAAATAATTCAAAAATAATTTTTTGTCAAAATACAGAGTATTTTGTTTTGAAAGTATCCTTTAAGTTTTTATATCTGCTAAATCTTTCTACTTCACTCTATTAAATATCAAACTTACTCATTGTAAGTTTATGTCTTCTTTGATTTAGCAGATTTTGAAATTTTAATGGTAATTCTTAGTCAGAAGCACAGCTATTAACAATGTATTTATGTTTCATGCATGGTGACATAATCAGAGGGAAGTCTTAGTGGCAAAATTTTCATCTTGAAATGTCTGGGAGCAATGAATTTTCATTAAAACAATGAGCTACATGAAAAGTTTAAAACATGATACTACCCAGCAGGATGGGATAAAATATGTTGAATTTAATAGTGTAATAGTCAACTTCTAGTTTTCCAAACCCTATTAGATTTCCAACCCTGCTCCAGTCCAATATTACAAACGGGTGACTTAAACAACAGAAATTTATTATTTCAAATGTTTTGAACTTTGAAATCAAGATATCAACAAAGAACCTTTGAGAGTGAAAAGGGAAGGATCAGCTCCTGGATTGTCTTTCCCTTCTGTACACAGTCTCTCCTTGTGTCTCTCAGCATCATCTTATCTGCACACATGCTACTCCCTGTCCCAATTTCTCTTTCCCCGAGGACACCAGTCATGGGGTGTTAAAGTTCAACCTAATACTACCTTTTTACTTTATTATTTCATCAAGAACTTAATCTAAAATTAAGAGACATTCTGAGGTAATTTGGATTAAGACTCTAAAATCTAAGTTTTGAGGAGGATGTAATTTATCTCATACATAATATCTTAATTTTTAAATAATAGAATTCTCATAACATTGATCTGGAATACTTTAAATAAGAAAGTGTAGACTATGATAAATCATAAATTATTGTAAATTATAGAATTTATAGTAGCTATAAAAGTATTTTAAAATTTTTGTATTTCTTGACTAAAAGAAGTGTGAAACCCCTATTAATGCAGTTAGAGCATGTAGCTTAATGTATGCCCAAGAATAATACTTGAAACAACTTGAGTTATTTATAAGATATATGGAGAATCTTACATTAATATGACAAAAAGAACATGGCTCAACAACTCTCTAACATGGGAACTTTTTGTTCTTTCATTCAGTTTTCTAGTTTCTGTTTTCTGAGTTGTGGAAGTATTTATCTAAGTATATGTGCCGAATGCATTGCTTCAATTATTGGAATCAATTCTATTGTCTTTTTAATACCCTGAGGAAAATGACACTTTTGATAATTGTTGAATTCTAAGGAAAAGAGGGACAACTGTAATCATCTCTTATAGTTTATGAACCTGTAATTTAAACACTAGCTAGGTTTGATTTCATCAAAATGACAATATTCAGCAAATTGTGACGTACAAATGGCAATTCCTTTTGACTTAATTAACAGATGATGAGAAACCCAGAGGGTGGTGCCTGGAAATCCTCCTAACCGGAATGGGAGGCCTCGGGAGGAGTGATTGTATGGATCAACACTGACGCTTACCGGTTTTTAACACAATTTAACAAAAGAAAAAGTACTAGAATCTGAGACTACAGAGCAATCCAGACAAGATGGACTATAAAACACCACGGCAGTAAAAACTAACTTTACCAAAGGAGAGGTCTGGCTTTGTATCACCTCCTGGAAGTATCCTGCAACCTTTGCCATTTATGAGGTGATAGAAATGGCTGCATTGTTTGTGGAGTCCATTCATGAGATCCAGCATACCCCCCTAACATTTATGCTGCATTATTAGTCAAGGTGAGGGCTGATCATGCCAGGAAATCCAATGATAGGAGCAAGGGTTGAGATGATGAATCCCGTGATATCAGTCTAAACTCTGAGAAAGGGAAGGAACTGGAGAAGAAGTTCCAATACATGGATGGGGAGCTACTTAGACATCAAGAGTGGATTAAAGGAGAGTCACTCTGCAGGGCAGGGCTCTGAGTAGCCTCACTCCTGGATGTCAGGTGGGTGACATTTTTCGGGATGATTTAAGCTTCATATTTCAATCCCTTCTTGAATACATGTTTCTTTGGTTCATGATTTACTACAATAAAGTTATTCTTGTAAGAATAGCACTTGGAGTTCTGTGAGTCATTCCAACAAATGATCAGACTTGAAGCACTCAGAGGGGAAGCCTGGATTTTGAGTGGCCCAAGAATCCCTGAACTTGAGACTGCTCTCAGAACTAGTAGGCAGACCTGGCAGTTTTATCCTGTCATTCTACCCAACTTAATCTAATCAGAGGTAACACAGCCTACGGAAATTTAAAAGATGGAGTCAAGCAGCAAGTGAGAAAATAGAGATGAACAATGACACTGTGGAAACGTTTTATGTAGTAGAACAGGCTGCCAGGTGGAGGACTGTGCTTTTGAGAGTTTATATGAGATACTGTTTCCATTTATTTCAATAAACTGGCTCCTTCTAAAGGAGTTGGGTTGCAGTGGATTTCACTTCCTATAACTTTACATAACTCAATATCTCCTCAGTAAGAAAGTACAAATTCCTTTGGTGTCTCCTTTAAATGAAAAGTGCTTTCACGTACTGGTGTTTCTAAACTATCGTTCTCACAGAATCTCATGTCATTGTTTTCAGTTGAACAAAATCTTGACTATTTCTTAAAAGTACTCCGTTTTCTCTATTTTGATATTTGAGAACTCTTTATGTCAAACTGCCACTTATTTGTAGAGAGCAATAGGATGACCGAGTGATATGTTATGGAAAGCCATTAGAAATTTATTTATCCAGTTGCAGAGGTATTATATGCTCAGCAATGTAAATGAGCTATTTTTTTAAAGCAATGCTAAAGGAGAAAATAAAAAAAAATGTCTGCCAGCTTCAAGGTGGGTATCATTTCATAATTGCTGCATTCAAACATATCATATTTACACAGGCCCTCTTTCATGCAGAATATCCTGTTGACCACAATGGAAGGTCCTTGTTACACTGCAGACACTGAGGTAGAAGTCAGAATGTGCCTTTCAACTTTACATTTCAAAAAGAATTTTTCAGAGTAGTTGTTTGATGACATGTACTTGCAAAGACAACAATATCATAGTTGTAAAATATTAATACGATTTAAAATATTGAATATCCTTTATAATGGATCATTCTTTTTGTCTAGGAATGTTAGATATGCAGGGATGCTGGAGTTTTGTCAATAAACATTGAACAGGCTTTTCCTTTTGATAAACACCTTACAAGAGATTACTTGATATATTGACATCTACCCTTGTCTTTTCATCACAGGGCTTATTACATCTGATCAACATATTTCAATGTCAGTAGACTGTGTTGTCATTCGTATTTCCTACTATGGCTTCCATTTTTAATGTGACTCATATAGAAGTAGATATCTTTGTCTACCTAGTGGAATGCTTTCCTATTCTTTCATTTCGTGTTTTTCAAATTAATAGTAACATAATTAATGCCAAATAAAATGAACCAGAATATGTGGAAAACACATTAGATTGAATATCATTTGCTTGAAAATTTATATGCTGAAACCCTACCTGTAATGCAGTAGTCATGAAAGGATGATTTAGGGGATAATTAGATCAAGAGAAAGGAGAACTTGTGAATGTGATTAACTCTGTACGAAAGGATCATGGGTCTCCCCCTCTCTGGGTAAGGAGAAGTTAACAGTCTCCAACCCCAAAGAGGAAGTTCATCAGAACCTGACTGTGGTAGTGAACTGATCTCAAATTTCCAACTCCCCAGATTGTGACAAATAATTTGTTATTGATTGTAAGCACCCTAGTCTATGACATTTTTTTTACTATCAGCCCAAACTAAGTTGAATATGTTTTGGAAAATTCTCAATTAGCTTTTATTCAAACGACATGAGCCTAGGAAAAATAGTGATGACTTTTTGCTTTTGTCTCTTGAACCAACGTTTAGTTCCAGAACAAATACCACTGTTGAAGGTTTTTGAAATGTTCATTCTTAATGAACATTTTAAAAAGTGACCTAAATATATGCTGCTAGGAAGAGTTTCTATTACTGAATATTTCCATAATGATGCCATAGGGAGGACTACACTTTGATAACCTCCTTTTTGCTTTTTATTCCATTTTGTTTGGCCTGTGCAAACAATCAAGAGGAAATAGAAAGAATTCCAGTCAGTAGCCCCACTTTTTGCGCACGTTGCGCTTTTTAAAAATCCATTATCATTTTATAGGGGAAATGTTGTTATAATTAATTCATAAGAAGTAAAACATTAAAAATAAGGTTACAAATTTTGGCATTGCTCTTTTTTTTAGAAACATTCTTTTTTTTAGGTGTGGAAAATATCTCCTTTTTAACAATGTGTCAGAACATGAGAATACCAAAAACCTCTGTTTAATGATATAAAATATTTTAAAGGTAATTAAATATGCATATTGATGTCCTTATTGTATTTACACCCAAGGATATACTAATTCAAATTTATGTGTTATAAAATCTCAGAAGAGTTTAAATTACAATTAAAATTTCTTCAAGAAACATGAATAGAGCTATTTGAGTTAATGGTTTTTAGTGAAATATGTTGAATTAAATAGATTTAAAATTATCTGATCAGGTATAATTATGCTGCTAAAAATACAAAATTAGGTTCCTCGTGTTTATGTCTTCTATTTACTACATATTGTACTAATATAAAAGGAAATTAAACACATTTCAAAAAATCTGTCATGTAATTATTTTCTTGATAAACTGTATAGCTCATTTCCTATTTAAAAATCATAAAGTTAGTTACTATAAAATAAATTATAATTTTTAAGTTTTTACTTCTTCAACATTTTATATTTTGTATAGTAATACAAGGCATGCCAATTATGATTTTTCTAAAACACAAGTTTATTCCATGATTTAGACATATTTTGATAACTACTTCTTTACTTGGTCATTTTTCTTAAAATAAATATTCTCGAAAACTCTGATCAGTTCCTAGTATTGTATTGTATGCAATGCTAAGACATTCTTGAATCTATGACAGCAAACATCATATATATATATAATTAAATATAATGTATAATTATATATTTTATAATATATAATATATAATTCATGTGTAGATATATAATCATTTCTCTGATTAGAATATTATTATTAATAAATGTTTTGTATTTTCTACTGGTTTCTTCAATGTATTAGAAATTTGCTTTAAATTGTATATCTATACACATAATTATATATACATTACATATGCTTTTGAGGCACCTTTGGCCTGGGGCTTGTCGAGGTGCAATGACACCCCACATCTGTGCCGCATCCCCTACACCCTTAACTGTGCCGTCCTGTGGGGAGACACGGAAGCGTGGGCAGCTGGCTTTCACTTTCTGCTTCTTGTTTGTAATTTTTAGTAAAGTAAGTACCCAAATTTGAACATAATGCTAGATGTAAGTGTCTAAACAAAACACTGAAACTGCAAACTAAAACGCTGACAGGTTCCTGTACATCTGGGCACAAATGATCTCTTAGTCCTGAGATCATTTGTGATCATGGAAAACCTCATCACAGACAGTTTCCCTCTTCCTGTTCCTTGCCTCATAGGAAGACTTACAGCTGATGAATATCTTCCATCTTGTTTTATTGGTTCTACTCCTTTATTAGTCAGCCTCTTCTCTTGGAAATATAATATTTGAGAACACAAAGATTTGCTTATTACATTAATTGACCACCTTTCAACTGGTTTTCCCACACCAATAGAAAGGAAATAGCAAGGGAAACTTTGTGAGTTTTGGGAAAATGGCTCTAAAGATGTTCCCCAAACAGAGACTTTTATTAGGATGTCAGATAATAAAAGGGAAAAAATCACACTCTAGAGGGGCTACTGTGGAAAGTGCACTGTAGGTGAAATGCAATACTCTCCCCACTGTAAGTGCCATTTAAAAATATGAATAACACAAAACAGTTTGTGTCAATCCATTAGAATGAATTGAGAACTACTTCCATAAAATTGCATTTAGTCTAATCATTTTCCTTATTGAGTGTAGGATATGACATTTGAAATGCATAAACATTAAAAAACCGTTCCATAACCACTGAAACCAATTAGTTTTCTAATCACTACTGTTAGTAAATCAGAAATGTCACTGCCTTACTTATAAAATTGAAGTTCTTGTGAATTCTTAAATTGACATAATAATAAACAACTGCAATTAGAGAACATATAGGCAGATTTACCTGAGAAGCTTAGTCAATGAGGTAGAGATAGTAAATATGAGGTTTGTGTTATATTATAATGCATAATGTATCAACATTATGTATTACTAGTGGATAGTACTATAGTTCACACCAAATGTTTTTTGTTATCTCTTGAAACTTAAATGATATGAATAGAACATACTATTCTGAATTGAAAAAAGTATGTAAGTATGGATTTAACATAGTTTACAGTACATAACAAATAATATGATTGAATAAAACTTATTTACTAAAAGAACTAGGGATTTTTAGAACCTACAACGTCTTATTTAAGCTATATTAGGAAGGATGACAATGTATCAAAATCCATTGTCCACTACTTTCCTGTGATGGAATTATAGCTAGGGTGAGCTGACTACTTGTCAATTTTCCAGTGCTCATGAAAGCTAGGTGTAGATATTTTTGTCCTTTCCAATTTAAGATGAGAAAAGATGTATGCTATTTCTGACTTGACTTAAAAAATAATTTTCAGACTTTTTTATTCATTGTCTTTTTCCCTGAAACTAGAACATGGAAATACACAAAATATAACTTTATATGTCCAAATCAGGAATCCTAGAGAATGGTAAAAATGTGAGAGATAGAATATTGGTTCATAGATTATCATGTTGAACAGAGTCACTTGAAAGTGTGACACATGAAATAAATAAACACTGAGTTTTTGTGAGGAATTATTGCTCAAATTGTACTGTAGAATATACAAACATAGTACAGACAAACAATGAGCTAATACAGAGTGGTATAGCTGTAGAAGAAGCTTTATTAGGGAAAATTTATAGAGTTAGCAACATACAAGTGGCTCCATAATTTTTCTTGATCTCACAAAAATGATGCATGAAGTTGAACATAGCTGAAAACAGCTGAAGGGCAGCATTTTTTGCCCATAATAATAAGCCATGAACATGCATAAATGCTATTCATGTAATGCATTAGTCCGTTTTTCATTGTTAATACAAAATACCCATGGCTTGATAAAGTTAAAAAAGAGGGTTATGTAGCTCACAGCTTTGCATTTACACTCCGTCTCCTCGGCCACAGTGAGGGTCCACCTGAGTGCATCTGAAAATGGTGATGCTGTCCTGGTGAGAAAGCGTGTGAGAGGTCACTTGGCAGCACAGGAAGCCAGAGAAGCAGGAGTCAGGATGGCTGTTTTATAAAACCACAATCTCACAAGATCTCACTGACTCTGAAAGTCAAGCACTAATTCCTTTTGGGAAAAAGCGTCCCCAGTGTCCTATTCATTTCCTATTAAGTTCCATTTTTTAAAGAAAATGTGTCAGTATTTTAGTTTTTAATTGACACATAACATTGTGCATATATATGAGGAACTGTGTGAAATTTTAAATCACATCAAGTTTCAATCAAGGCAGGAATACTTACCTTCTTGAGAAATTGCGATGTGTTTGTGTACAAATTCTCAACTCCTTTCTTGTTCCTTTGCAATGTATAGTACATTATTGTTGTCTATAGTTACCTACTGTGCAGAAAAAAAAAAAAACCATAACTTATTCTAACTGTCTGTAACCTAATAACCATTGACTAAGCTTTCCCAGTCTCTCTCCCTTCTACTCTCCCCAGCCTTAGCAAACCACTACTGTACTCTCAACATCTATGAGCTCAATTATTTTCAAATTCTACACACTAGTTCTCACCATCTCCAGCACTGTCACACTGAGGACAAAGCTCCCAGCACAGAAGTGAGGAGGCATAGATGTCTACAATGTCTTTTACAAACTCTGATCTTGCCTGCTACCACAAACTGCTTCCTTAAGTCACCCCGTGCTAATCGGGGCATGGACAACTGTGTCCATGTATATAAATGTTGTCATTTTAAGGCAGGAAGAAATAAAATACTAGGGGATATACAATTGTCAAAATGCTTAATTATCAGTTTTGTGTGGTTTAAATATTTTCAGGAAAAAAATCAATATGCACCCCCCCTCAACAAATGTAGAATTACAACACTGAAAAACATAAAGCAGTAGGTTAACACTTCAGCCTTGTGTTTTACACATTGTATTTTGCTAAGATAAGTTGGGAAGGGGTTGGGGATTTAGCTCAACGGCATAAGCGCCTGCCTTGCAAGCATGCAGCTATGAGTTTGATCCTCGGTACCAACTTAAAAAAATAGGTTGGGAAATTTTTGCATGAAAATTAAATACATCATAGACATTTTTAACTAATTTGTTGAATTTAGTGAAGACAAATTTTTTGTATACTAGCTTTAAATTCAATTTGACTTTTATAATTTATAATTAATATGCATCTTTTAAATTTACCTTATTACTTTAGTTATGTAATTAATAAAATGCTTTGTACATTACTAAAATTATGCACACTGATTAAAAATACCATTATATTGCTTATGACTTCTTTTCTGTAAAATCAGATATAAATTTATACAAAATGAAGTGAATATTGAATTAATGAATCAAATCATAGATTATTAAAATCAAAAGTGATTATTAAATCAACAGTTTTCATCTCTATAAATGAAAATGTAGTGCAAAGAGGTTACATAATTTATTTAACTTGAGAAAGCTGAAGATTGAGTTCAGCTAGAGTTACAGTTCACCTTGTCAGGCTTATGAAATAGTGTAACAGAAGATACATGTTTTTCTCAGTTTACAGGAAAGTCACTAGATAGAGATGCAAGAAAACATACTCTTGAGAAGACACAGGTAATAAATATTTGACATTTATGAGAATGTGAATATGTGAATTTTAAATCATAAAATTTGCATTACTTTTATGCAATTTATCCTGT
>PVJX010019563.1:0-34688 GCA_004027295.1 Dolichotis patagonum | reverse complement strand
CTGTGACAGCAATGCCCACCAACCTCCCTGCAACCTGTGCTGACCTGTGCTGGCCCTGCTCACCCTGGAGCACTGCAAGACCTCATGCCAGGCTTGCAGTTAGTCACTCTTGTCCTGCCAGCAAAGATACTAGGGTAGGACAGGATGGGGGGGGGGTTTCCAGCTGTTTCTTCTGCCATTTGGAAAAGCAGCTGGGGGCGGTGAGCATGGAGAGTTGTCTCTAGCAGATGAGTCCTGCCATCACATGAAGCTGAGACTTGTAGACACAGATTTAGGGACAGGACCCCAGATCTAAGGTCATTCATTGCTAAGTTAACTGCAAGGGCCAAGGGGCTTAATGCAAGTCCTACACTGGCTGCCCAGGCCTTGCAGAGAGTGGGTGTGCAAGGGAGAGGGTGTGAGTTCCAGAGAAGATGCTGGAGCCAGAGGCTGCCTCTCCTCTTGGGACTTGTATAGAATGCTGGGGGATGTGGAGCAGGGGCTATGCCTTAGCCTGGACACTTGGCCTGAGGGCAGGGCAAGCAGAGGCCTCCAGGGCAGAGCAGCTACAGAGCCACTTGGTCTGGTCCAGACTGGTTATGATTCCAGGTGGCACAGTCAGGATAGGGTTAAAGCAGGGGCTGTCCCGGAGCCCACTGGGAGCAGGGTTTTGCTGAGAGGGTCCCCATTGTTCACCAGAGCCCTTGGGGCCTGAGGTGCCCTTGGGGGACTATAAGGCTGGCCACACCCGGCCCTGTGCTGGGCCCTCCCCTTCCTGCATGGGGTTGGCTTCCTTGGCTGCTGCCAGGGCTGCTCATCTACTCATCTTCCGTGGTTTGTTGGGTACCTACTATGTGCCTGGTGACAGATCCTGCTCTTGTCTGGCTTGGCCATTGTCTTGTCCTTTAGTTCAGTCTATACACTCAGGAGCTAATGGCCTTGTGGGGTGAATATCCCCATGTTGGCCTCAACAGTGGAAAAGACAGGTGCTTGGAGAAGATAGCGGAAAGAAAAAGAGGAAAGCTGAGGGAACTTCTCCCCCTTGAGGTTCCCAGGAGTGGCGGGCCAAGGGCAGGGTGCAATGCCCGGGTGCCTCACTTGCCAGGGATTGGATCCTTGGCTTGGTCCTTGGCGGGAGCTTTGGGGCTCCACAGCCTCAGGAGGTCGGCCTAGGTTTCATCACTCGACCTGCCTCCTCAGAGTGCGGGCGGTGCCCAGGGACTGTACCCACGTGCGCCACGCTCATATCTGGCGAAAAGAGTGCTCCAGCTTCCTCCCAGAGCTGAGGTTGAGGCCTCCAGAGGAAGCCCCTGGGAAAGCACAAACACTGGAGCCCAGTGGCTCAAATTCAGGTCCCAGCTTCTTCACCTCCTAGTTCTGTGACTGAAGGCAAATTATCTGACGTTTCCATGGCTCAGTTTCCTCCTCCAGAAAGTGGAGTAACAACAGTAGCCAACACTTCGGGGCCTCAGGGGGAGTGGCCACGAGTGCCTTCTCTGTGTCTGTTGTGCAGTGCTGGTCCATGGGAAGTGCTGTGGTGAGGTGGGTGTCATGGTCCGCTGTCAGCCTGTGCCAGGCACCAGGTTCAGCAGGACACGGAGAGGCAGTGTCCCTGCCCTCGAGGCGTGCAGAGGCAGCGAGCAAGAAAGAAAAGCAGAGGGAACAAGTGGAGCCACACTGAGGTTAGGCTCTTGGGGCCCGTGTCAGAGGCGTGGGCTGCCCAGTGCCCCCAGATACAGCCTGATCTGCCCTGGGAGGTGAGAGTCACCTTCCTAGAGGCTGGGAAGACTGGACCTTGGATGGTGGTGGGCAACTCGGTGATGGCACGTGAGAATGCTGGGAACACCGCAGGTCCAGGAGAGTTTTGGGCTTTATCCAAGGAGCGGTCGAAAGACAGAACAGATGTCAGCAGAGGTGAGATTGTCCGGGGAGGTTTGTAAAGGTCTCTTAGGCTGCCTGAGAAGCTGGCTGGGCCCCAGGCCTGTGGGGATCGTTACGCTGCCCCTCTGGGGGGCTGCTGCCAAAGTGTGGATTTTGGTGAAATGCAAGGCTGCGGTGCAAGGGAAGAGCTATGAGCCAGGGGTGGCGGGGAGGCTGCTTTGGGGTAACCAGATGCCCTGATGCTGTTTGGCCCATTCCTTCAGCAGTGAACTCGCCAGATTCCTGTGGCCCTGGGCCGCAGGCATGCAGGAGGGAAGGTTCCGTGAGCAGGTGGCTGCTGGCAAAGCCATGGAAAAGGGGAGGAGATGGCCCCATGGGGTTCTTAGGCCTCAGGCCCAGCCTATCTTTCCCTTTCCTCAGGTGACCGAGATAGGAGGCCCTTCCCTCTGTGGGCACCATGTGTCCTGGCCAACAGCTTCATGCACTTTGTAGGGCACATGTTATGACCCCATTTTATGGATGAGAAAACAAAGGCCAGAGTAGCTAAGTAACTTGGCCAGCATCATGTTTCAAGTGGATGGGGAAGCCAGTGTCTGATAGCGAATCCTGTCTGTTGAGGCCCAAGTTGTTCACCCTCTAGCTCTTGGGTGCCTGATCATTGTGTGTCACATGTGTGACTGAGGCTTCACTGGCCAGGCAGAGTCTGGCCTTCAGCACTTAACAGTTGCTGTGAGCGTTTCCAGTTGCTGACTTTTCTTCCCACAAGTGCATTAATTGCTGTGTGGCTCTCTCCCAACATCAATACCTCACCTTCCTGTGACCGATCTCCTTTTAGCAAACTGTCTTTTACTAATGTATGAGTATTACCTTGAAGAACATTACTGTATATAAATGTTGGGCTATCTAATTGTATCTTCATGATAAATTCATAGAAATAGAGACTCAGTAGCCAGTGCACCTGAGTTTGAATCCTGACTCCCCTCACTTGCGGGCTGTATGACTTGGTCAGGTTACTAAACTCTTAGTGTAGGGCCTCAGTTTCTGCTTCTGTAAAATGAGCATAGCAATGGTTCACAGCTCAGGATTGTTCTGAGGATTAAACTCTGTGTACATGTGTATTTATATATGCCACGATATATACACAAATGAATATACATGGAAACATATGAGTAATATATCCCATGCCTTGAACGTACAAGCAGTGTGAGTATCTGCTGTAATTGTACTAATACCTGCCTTTCGGAAAGATTCCGTCATTTCACGCTGCTGTTAGCATTAGAGGAATGTATTAAAAGAAAGCAATTCCAGCTGGGCACGGTGGTGCATTGCTATAATGCCAGCACTCTGGGGGGCTCAGGCAGGAGGACTGCAAGTTCAAACTCAGCCTGGGCAACTAGTGAAATCTTATCTCAAAGCAGAAGGTTAAAAATGCCTTGGAATGTATGGCAGAGCACCGCTTGAAATGTGCAGAGCCCGGGTTCAATCCCCGCACTGTAGGAAAACAAGAAGGAAGGGAGGGTGGGGAAGAAAGGAAGGAAGGAGGAGAGAGAGAGAGACAGAGAGAGACAGAGAGAGACAGAGAGAGAGACAGAGAGAGAGACAGAGAGAGAGACAGAGAGAGAGAGAGAGTTCTATTTCCAGCCAGGCATGGCAGTACATGCTTATAATCCCAGCATGCTGGGCAGCTGAGGCAGGAGGATTCCAAGTTTGAGCCCAGCCTGGGCAATTTAGTGAAACACTGTCTGAAAATTAAAAAAAATATAAAAGGGATGAGGATGTAGTTTAGTGTGAAGGCCCTGGGTTCATTCCCCAGCACCACGATAGACAGATGATAGGTAGATAGATGCATACATACATATGTAGAAAGATAGGTGAGCTCACTACTCACTTCACTCTCTGCTCATCTATGGGGTGAAATTCTTTCTTACGTCTACTTTTATTTGCTTCTGCCATTTGTGAATTAGTTTATGTTGGAGGTTGGGATGGTGTCATTTGCTGCTGACCTGGAAAAATTATTTATATTTATATATTAAGGTTATTAAAACTTCGCCTATGTTGCAAATATTTTCCAGTCTGTTGTTTGCCTACTAAGGGTATGCATAATGGCTTTTACAGTCGGAAGTACTTTTTCAAAGGAAAGAGATCAAATAAAAAGGAATTAAGATGCTAGGTGTGTTATGTACATGTGTCAACTCCTGACAAGGAAGGTAAATATTATGTACTAAAAACATGACTACTACTAATAAAAAATATTAACACTAATAACTAACTTACTAGGGATTTATGACATGTTATCTAATTTGGAGAGGGCTCTGCCAGTGGGTAAAATTTATGATTTCCTTTTCCTCCCTCCCTCCTTCCTTCCCTTGCTTCCTTGTGCTGGAGATTGAATCCGAGGCCCTGTGTGTGCTAAATATGTGCTCTACTAGTGAGCTACACCCCAAAGTATCTTTTCCATTTTAAGATCAGACAGGTAGTCACTTTTATTCCTACTCATTTCATATGTCATTTATGTTGTTAAAAATTTTAAACCATCTGGAATTCATCTTAATGGGGGCGAAATACGATGTAGACCTCCAGCATTACTTTTACCCTAATCTTTAACCTTTTATGAAACAGCCTTTCTTCCACTGATTGTTGTATGAGACGCCAGGGTCTGTTTCAGACCATTCCATGGTATTTCATTGCTCTATTTGTATATTTGTATGTTCATAAAATACTATTTTATGTGACATTTACTGCACTATGTGTCCCCCTGCTCCTCTTTTAAAAGTATTTCCGGCTGTTTTTTTCTGTTCAGCAAACTTTATGGCCATCTTAATTTCCTTTAAAAAAAAGGATTTTTACTGGAATTGTATGAAATACATATATTAATTAATGAAGAACTAACATCTTTAAAATACTAAGTTTTCATATGTACACGCACAACATGTTTTCCCCTTTGGTTAGGTTTTAAAAACATCTTTTGATAAACTTTTATAGTTTTTATTGCATAATCCCTGCACATTTCTTTTCAAGTTTATACTTAGAAATTTTTGGTTTTTGTTGCTGTTATGGTTGGAATAGTCTCCTCTATTATATTTTCTGGCTGGCTGTCAGCTATTGAAGAAAGCTCTTGGTTTTTGTATTCTTGTACTTTTTCTGTTTAATCTATGCCTGTCGCCTTCACTGAGGTAGCTTATTAGTTCTACTAGTATTTCAGTTAGTTCTGAATATTCTAGACAGGCATTCATGTTGTTTGCAAAGGACATACTTTTGTCTCCCTTTTCTCAAATGTTAGTCATTCTTATTTGTTTTTCTTGTTTTAGTACATTGGCCAGCACTTCTAAACCCGTGTAATAGTAGTAGCGGTAGTGGAAATCTTCAGAGGAAGTCCCAGGATGGGGCCAGATCTGACCCAGTCCCCTGCTGCTGTCTCTTGGGTGCCTGTTCACTCATTTGCTCATTCATGAGCTATTCTTCGATGCCTTTTCCTGGCCAGGCCCTGTGCTGCATACCTGAGATTGGAGATAGCTTATACAGGGAGCTTCCAGCCCAGAATCGCCCAATCCTTCATGATGTACTCCTCCCCCACCTCAGTCTCTCTGGACTCAGCCCCTGGGAGCCCTCTCTCATGTCGCGTCCCAGCCCTGCCTGCAGGAGATATGCTGAGCACTTTTCCCATTGCCACAGTGCTCTTAGCACGTAAGGTTTAGGCTTGCCTTCCTATAGTCTTCCAGTCCCGTAAGAGCCTACTGCCTAGCCCAGCACAGCCTACCATTTCCTGCGAGAGTGGCTTGCTCAAGGTCACACTGAGATCTCACTGGCTGCAGAGCTAGGCCTGGTGACCAGATTTTTGCTCTTACCAAAGTCTAAATGGTTGGTTAGACCTTATACATTCTTTTACTCCCACTGGGGCATTTGCAGGGGACTGGCTAGGAAAGCAGATAGTCTTCTCCAGCCCCAAATCACCCCTTACCTGACCAGAGGTACCTTGGGCATCCCCTGAGCTACATCTTTATGTGGCTCCTCCTTGACTTGCTCCAGCCTCCTCTCAGCAGTGACTCCCTGCAAAGATTTGTCTGCCTCTGGGTGCAGCTCTCCCAGGCTCCTGTCTTCCATCTATCACTGGTGTGTAGTTTTTCTCTTTCTCTGTGCTCTGTTAAAGTGTGAGCAGACCACCCGAGTCTAAACCCCATGCATTAATTGTCTGACCTTTGGCACATGACATACAAAGGAGGACCAAAATATGTGGCTGATGTTTACATTTTTAAAACTTACTACAGTAAAAGAAATATTGCCATGACTCCTTCTCAAAATACACCCTCTTGCTTTGAACACACTCATCCCATTTCTTTTGCCATTTTCTGAAGCAGTTCTGGAAGTCCTCTTTCATCAATATCTTTATGAGGTGTGAGTGGTAAATGCTGCTGCCAAGTGCCACTGTGAACATTTTAAATCTGTTTAAGACACTGGGACAGCCACCACGGCACAGCTAAGATACTCATGAAAGGAAACTTCTAGAGCTGCTTCAAAATGTGGCCAAGACGATGGGCTGAGTGTCATGACAGTGTGTCTTACTGTTGTAAATATTTAAAAATTTAAAGTTTCACTGTATTATTTGGCCACACCTCATATCTTTCTCTGCCTCAGCTTCCTCTCCTGTAGAATGGAAATAGCGATAGTTGCTGCTTTGTAGATTTGGAGGATTAAAGGAGTTGGTATACATGCAGGGCATGCAGTAAATGCTAATGCTATAGTCCTTCCTGGCTTGTCTGGCTCCCCTGCCAGAGTTCCCCGGGGGGCAGCAGCTGTGGTTTGCTCTCCATCCTGGAACTCTCTGTGTTCTTCACCAGAGTTGGCGTCTAGTAGGTGTTCAATCAGTATCTGTCTTCCTAAATGTCGTCAGGCAGTGACTGTGTTCTAAGCACTGTGCAGGCTGCTGAGGATACAGAGAGAAATTGATAAAAGACCAAAATGCCCCAGCTAAATTGGGCCAGGGAGCAAATCCATCACTCCTTTGGGTCTCAGTTTCCCCTCTGCCATCAAATGACAGAATAGGATGCACAAAGACCCAGCCTTGTAAGCTCTCTGTGCCAGTTTCTCTGTCGGCTGCAGAGTGAGGTGGGCAAGGGCGAGTGAGGAGAAACTCCATCCTTTTTTGGCCATGCGAATCCTCACTAGTCCTGGGCCTGGCCTTACCTCATGGACATAAAAGGCATGGAGCTGGGTTTGTGAATAGTGAGGGTGGAGAGTGTCTGTCAGGGCAACTGCAGTGCCAGGTAGATCAGGGGTGGGTTCTGTGCAGGTGATAGGAGGGGCCAAGGTAGAGCTGGCCTTCGACCTGGGGCAGGTGGCCGGGGAGGGGAAGGAATATGAGGGAAACATCTGGCCTTCCCGTGTGCAGATCGGGACCCAGCCTCTCATCTGCTGGGTCAGCCCGGGATGTGCCCAGCTTCCCTGCACCCAAGCGAACCCATGTCCTTTGCTGGGCCAAGTGACTTGGTGCACAGAGAGTGACCAGCAGTGTCTGCACATAGTGAGGAGGCAGCAAGATGCCATCCCTGTCCCTCCAGGAGGCTCTTTCCAGTGCACAGTTTCTGGCAAAGAGTGGCTGAGTCAGGATTTGGGAGGTCAGAGTTCTGATGAGGAAAAGACTCAACTAGGAATTAATTAAAGTTGGCCAAGCCACCTTTCCTATGCATGGCCATTATCCCACTAGCCTCTTGCCTGGCAACCCCGGAGGTTACTGTTTGCATGTGTGTGTGTGTATGTGTGTGTGTGTGTGTGTGTTTGTGTGTGCTCATGCGCAAGTGCACTCATGTGTATCCCATATTAAAGGTGAGGAAACTAAGCTCAGAGATGGGGGTGCACTGCCTGAGGCTCCTCTGTGAGTCTCTGGCTGGAATAGGGCTGCACCCCATGACTTGGCTCAGCTGAGGAAGGGATGGGAAGAAACTGGCCTAAGGGGGAGAGGGGACGGAGATTCAGAACTCTAAGAGAGTGATATCAGGTTAGAGGACTGTACAGAGCTCTGCTTCCTGAGGCATTAAGGGGGTTTGGTGACATGCAGGGTGAACATGGGAGCCCCTTTTTTGGCCCCATGAGAAATGCAGCTGGTGAACTCTAGGGACTCTTTTTCTATGCCCCAGGCTCTCAGGGGTCAAGATCCTTGTGCTGGGCACTGTCCTGAGTGCTGGGCACGAAGAGTGCTTGCCTCTGTCCGCCAGGAGCCTGCTTCCTGTCGGTTTCTCCCCAGTTCACTGTTCTAACTGATTGGCTTCCAGGACATCCTAGAACACAGGTCTGGTGTTACAGGGTACTAGTCTTGGTTTGCCAGTGCCCACCCCTGGGACCTCCAACAATTCTTTTTCCTGGCCTCCGTTCCCAGATGTGTTATGGGGCAGTCACACTCCCTTCCCATGTCCTCTGGCTGTCGTGGGAAGGGAGGGAGTTGAAGGATGTCAGTGGCTGTTGGCGCACACCTTGGGTGATCAGGGAGCAAAGAGATGAGCATGAGCTCTCTGGAGAATGGAAAAGAACCTGTGCGCCTCATTGCTTGGAAACCCCCTCGGAGCTCCAGGAGATGAGCAAGAGCCGGTCCTGGCAAGATGCACAGGCAGACTGGTCACCTGCGTGGTGGCCCAGAGCTCTGCAGTTGGCCGGGAATGACACGTTGAGCTGGGTCTTGCGGAGCAGGCTGACAGCCAGGGACTGGCTCTGTAGGTGGGCAGCCAGCTGAGCAGGGTCTGGCCTCGGGATGTGCAGGCCGTGACTGAGAAGTGTGCTGTGCTGTGGTGAGCCAGTCCAGGGCCCCTCTGTGTGCTTGGCTGGTGGCAGGAGAGCAAGGTTTGGACCAAATAGCTGGAGCCAGATTGTGGGACTTGGGACACTAGCAGGAGGACTTTGGACTTCACAGTCACTGGGGAGCCATGGCAGATGCAGGAGCAGGTGTGTAATGGAATCAGAGAAAACACCCTGGGGCTTGTGAGTGGGAGGATGGATGGGACAGCGCTGACACAGGGACACAGAGCTTTGAGCAGAGCCTGTGGGGGAGACATCCTCTCCAGGTGACTTGGTGGCCAAAGGAGAATTGTTTTTGTTTCAGGGACAGAAAGGGGACCTGGGGCTCTCACCAGGACAGGCCCACGATGGGCCAAAGGTAGGTGCCAGGGACTCTAGTGTTGAGGGAAGGGGGAGGTAGACCATGGTGACACTGCCACCCTGTGGGGAGCTGACCTGTCTGTGGCCATGAGTGACAAGCAGGAGGAGGGCAAGTCTGGGAAGGTCACAGCGGTTGGTTTTTCCCAGAAGTCCTTTGGGCTTTCCCAACACCAAGTCTTGGCCATTCCTGGTGTTTTCATGCTGGGGTACAACCACTAAAGCGGGACACGGCTTGCCTTTGGGTACATGGTGGTGAACTTGCCTATATGGCCTTCTGCTAAGTGACCCTGGCATCCAGAAGCTTCGTGGCAGCCCTTGCCCATGAAGCTTCCAGCAGACCTCCTACCCACTCCACTTCATCCGAGCAGACAGGCGTGTGGATCTCTTGAGGTGGGAAGGGCTCAGGCTGGATCTGGAAGCATCTGATCCCAAGTGCTGTGAGACAGAGTTTGCCTGCAGAGAAGACATTTGGGATGCAGGGCTCCCTCCATGCCTGAAGCATCCTCCCCGGAGCCGAGCAGGAGGCCGGGAGAGAGGGCAGGGCATCGAGGGGCCTAGAACGCTCAGCAAGGTTATCCTGGGCCTCTTACACACATAACCGAAATGAATGCTCGTGGCTGTCTGGCTTCCTTCTGGACGTGTTCCAAGAGCCACTCGGACAGCCAGGGCACTGCCTCTTAAGCCAACCTGCCATGCCTGGTTGACGGGCTGCCTGAGTGGCTATTCCTACTAATGTCCTTGGGACGTGAGTGGGACACTGCTTCACATCCTCACTGCTGAGTTTTTTCACTCTGCAAACACTTTCTGGGTGCCCTGGGCCCAAGGCGGTGTCCACATATATTCCCACCTGGGTCCTCCTTGTAACCTTATAAGCCAGGGCCTGTGGATTTTGCTTGTAGATGAGCAGACAGAGCCCCTGGATGTGAAAGAGGGCTTGCTGGAACCCTCACAGTCCGTGGTAGCATGGAATTAGTGCAGGGGCCTAGGCTTAACTTCCTCCTGTGTGGCCTGCTTCCGGGCCTGCTGGTAGTTGTTGACGTGCCTGGTGACCACTGTGCCAGCCATGGGAGTGTCTCAGGAATGTGGGAGAAAGCTGACTGGTATGGGTAGACAGGCACACGTCTCCTGGGTGTGGCTTTAAGCCATGGTTTTAGCCTCAAAGCCCATGCTCTGGGCTCTTCTGCCTCTGGAGGCCCAGTACGTAAAATAGATCCAGCAGAGCCAGTCAGTAGGGCTAGGTACCCTGCTCACCCCTCTGCTCCCTTCCTCGGCTCAAAGGCCCCCTGGAGTCCACTCTGAGGCTCCATGAACCCCCAGGTGTATTTGGAGAAAACCAGCCAGCACTGGTCACACTTAGGTTAACAAATGTCACCACCTCACCTGCCTTGCCTGTGTCTTGCAGGGTGACATGGGCCTGCCTGGCCTGTCTGGGAATCCAGGACCTCCAGGACGAAAGGTACGCTTCGGTTCTGATACTCGTCCTCACCTTCTGGGCTCACCAGTATCCTGGGTCTCGGGGCGGGAGCACTGTGGGTCACCTGTTCTTCCTGGCCCATGCCCAGTTCCCCTAGGAACCAGGAGCACTGGTGGGAAACGTGTGAGATCTGGAGGGTTACACTTCCGGGAGAAGGGGGCATCTTGATACGGAGTTGGTCCCCACTGTGGTTAATGTGACAAGAAGGTGCCTAGTTTGCTGTACTTCCTCCTAGGGCTTGGCCGCTCCTGGGGAGGCCTCTCTCTTTCCTGGGTGCTGGAGGTGGTGAGGAGCTCTGTCCACAGAGCCAGCGGGGCCAGGCTGGGCTGTGTGACCCAGGAGCCAGGCCTGGAGGGCCCGAGGGAGGGGGCTCGCTGGTCAGTTGGACCTGTGTTCTGCTCCTGCCTTCATGACCTGGGGCACGTGTGTCACCCTTCTGCATCTGATACGCATCCCAGCTGCTGTGCTAGAGGTAAAGAGAGTCAGTCAAGACAGTGACTTCTCTGTGTGTTGCTGTTGCCGTGCTACCCGTCCCTCCCCTCTTTAGCCCGGCTGGGGGTCACACTCCTAAATGCCTCAGTCAGGAGAAAATCTGCCACTTTCTGGGATGGGGTCTCTCGCTCCTTCCTCTGGCTTCCTTAGCAGTGTCTCCCATCCCTCAAGATCTGTTCTAATTGGGCCTCCTCCAGGAAGCCCTCCAGAACATGCAGTCTCCAGGCCATCAGTGCCACATGCTCAGGGACTCTTGGCCCAGCTCAGCTCGGCTTTTGCCAGCCCTGAGTCTCACTGGCTAACCAGTGACACACAGTGACACACGGGCCCATCACTGTCTCTGCTGAGCCTGGCATGGAGCTGCACAGAGCAGGTGTCTGGGACACCGGGAAGAGTCACGCAGGTTCCTTCCCCCTTTTGCTGGAAACCCTCACTGTGCCTGAGTTGTCCGGGGGACACATGAGCCCGGGCCGTTCCTGAGCTTCCGGCCCAGCTCCCAGCTGTGGTCCTGCTGCTCTCTCTGGACTGTCTGGTTCTCATGTGGACACCCATGGTTTCTCCTGGGCCCATCCTTCCTTGCTTCGAGGCCCCCAGGGCGCAGCAGGACTTGAAGGCCCACGCTCCACCCCCATCCCCTTCTTCTCTACCTTCCATGGTCAGAGCAGCCATACTTCTGGTCTCAGGCCAGCCCTAGATAGGAAGTGTGGCTGTCTGTGAGCCCGGAAGCATGCTCTCTCCTGGCTCAGACATGTCCCCTCTCCCCCTGGGCTCTAGTACTTTCTGATGGATGAGGTGTGAGTGGAAGAGGCTCCTTCTAGCCTCAGCCACTCAAGTGGCCATGTTCTGCTTGGGACGGGAGTCTCGCAGGGAAGGTGGGAGATGGGGAAACAGACTTGTACTAGCTCCTGACTGGGGTCAAGAGAAGCTGGCAGCCAGCCCCTAGCAGAGAGGAGCCAGCTCCCTGAGCAGGGAGAAACATCCTTTGGACACTCCAGCTTGGCTTTTCTGCATCGTCTCTGTGGGAGCCCTGGGAAGAAGGGACATGGCGGGCTGCAATGTGAGTCTGCCTCCCCATTCCTCCCCCGGGCAGGGAGCTCTGGTGGCTCCGTTCATTCTTTGATTCAGGGAGCGTGTATTGAATGCCTGCTCTGGGCCAGGCATGGGGCCACATACATAGCCAGATACCCCACCTTACAGAGCTTGCATCCTTGCGAGGGGAGGTGGTGAGTAGAAGGAAGCTTGGTAAAAATGGAGGGTATGTTGGCAGATGGAAGTGGCTGTGGAGGAAGTAGGCAGGAGGAAGGCAATCCAGGTTGGGTGTTCCAGTGGCAAGAAGGGTAACATTTAGAGGGGGCAAAAAGGGTGGCTGTCCCTCCTCACAGGCAGCACCGTACCCATTTTACAGCTGTAAAGACTGATGTCTCAACAGATCTCATGTATTCATTCATTCATCCAGGCAGTGAGCAGATATGCACCTCTGCTCCGGCTCCTGTGAGGACCCTGATTGTACGTGACCAGAATGGTCATCGAGAAACTCAAAGGGGTCACTGCAGTGTCAGCTCCCAACCTTGTAGAGAATTAGGACTGGCTGGGGCACTGGGTCCCCAGTGGGGAATACTGGGCTGGAAGGGGACACATGTATCAGTAGCTATAGAAGCTGCCAGGTGACTCTTCAGTGGCTAAGAGGGAGGGCCACTGGCTTACTAGACATCACCTCTTGTGAGTCACCAGCAGCAGACCTGGGACTTGAACCCAGGTCTTCCAACCCTTAGTCCCTTCTCACCTCAAGGCTGACAGAAACAGCCTCTTAGCCGAGAGGCCCCACCAAATGAACAAGAATCTTCCAGAGGTTTGGCTGGGACGGACCCAGATGGAGTCCCAACTGTGTCCCTCTGGGCTGTGTGTGGGTGACTCAGCTCCCATCCTGGACCTCACTTGCCTCATGAGGTAGAAGGGGGTGAAATGAGCTGTCGTCCCCTCTTAGCCTCTTTGGGACTTTGTAGCTGGTGGGTGACTCCCTGTGTCCTCTGCCCACTTGTGAGTACTGGAGGACAGAACTGTATGCCCCTCTGTCTCCGTGTGGGGCTCAGCCTCCCACTCCTCCTGCCTTGCCTCTGGCAGACATCACCAGTGGATCTTTCATGCCAAACCTCTGACAGCCTCAGCGTCTTGAAGCACTGCCTGGGGAGACATGACCAATGGAGTGAGATGTGTACTTAATTTGAGGCCCATGAGCCCTCTTTCCAGTCTGACTTCCTTTCTCCCCCTGCGGCTTGTTAGGTCTCCTGCGCCACCTGAGTTGGCCATTGTCCATGGGAATCCAGGATAAAATGGGAGGGTCACCTGGGAGTGTTTGGGGAGGATGTGGCTACCTGAGAGGACCCTTAGCTTTCTTTGGACCTGCCAGTGCTTCCTGAGGGTGGCAGAGCCCCCAAGGAGAACTTCCGCCAGGTTCCCCTGCTGCTGAGCAGCTCTGGGCTTCAGTGGCTCCTTCCTGTCCATCTCTCCTGTCCCCTCCCAGCCTCGGTTTACAGTGCTGCCTCCCTGGGTGCATCTACACCTCACAACTTTGGAGTCTTGCCTTCCTTCGCCTCATTGGTATGGGCTTAGTGCCCTACTTGGAGAGGCCAGCTCTGGAAACCAAGCCCCAGGGATGTACAGGGTCGTGAGCAGTATCATGGGACAAGCCATTCTCCACCTGCCATGTTTCTTCTTCTTTGACCTGCTACCCTGGTGACTGCTCAGGGTGGAATTGGGTGCCCGGATGGTAGGTGAGTTTGGTGGGCAGGCTTCTGGGTGCTAAGCGAGGCTGGCAAGGTCCAGTTTGCTCGAGGGAAGCTGAGGCCTTGAACCGGGTGAGCTGGGGCCTGGCTAAATAGCTGAGCTCTGGACCCTCAGGCAAGGACAGGACCCCCTCCCTCCCTGCCCAAAGTCCAAATAGCACCCCTGCCAGCCGGGGAGCCTGTCTACAGCAACAGTGAGGTGATGTCTGGTTTCTCCCTGTGCATTGTAAGCAATGATTAATCTGGCTCCCAAACCAAAATAGAGTCCGAGCTGTATTATAAACACGGTTCTGCGGAGACCCGTTGGCTGGGCAGCCAGCGGCCCAGTGCACTCACTCAGGTCCCCGGGGCTCCCGCGAAACACTGCCCACCTCCTTCCGCCCACAGGGCACCTGTCACCATTGGGAAATCACTGCCCCTGGGCCCACCTTGCTGTCAGTGCTGCCGCATAATTGCTGAGGCCCTGGAGAAGATGATGGTGTGGTCCCCTGTGAACCCAGGGCCCTGTCATTTAAAGCTGTTTGTGGCCCAGCTTGGTAAACACTGCTGGGTGCCTCTGGGAACACAGCATCTCCACTCTGCCACCTCGCACCTTGACTGCACTCTGTCTATGCTGCTTCCTGGGAACCAGGAAAAATGCGGGGTTCCTGACCGTGTTCAAGCCACTTGAATTAGGGACTCCTAACAAAGCCCACTGGGGTCAAGCATCCTGGGGACCAGTTAGGCTCAGCCGTAACTTCCTGAATAACCCTGGGCCAACTTCCATTCTTCTCCCAACTTCTGTCTGCTTATATGTGCGGTGGACAAGGAAGCTGTCAAAGTGCGTTAGGCCTCTTCCAGCTCCCGTACTGCAAAGCTTCATGACTGACCTCTGCCCCACGTGTATTGCAGTGATCTGAGTGTCTTGTCACCACACCCCAGCCCTGAGCTGGGGGCTCCCTTGACTGTCCCTCTGGACTTCCCAGCAGACGCCTCTGCTTCCCTTGAGGCAGGAGGTGCTGAAGAGCTGGCTTTGGGAAGGTTGCCTGGTGGTTGCGGAGGAAGCTGCAGGAGCTGGTGATGGCTGGGGCTGCTGGACATGTCTTTTCTGGTTCTCCCAGGTCCTTGCCTCTGTTAGTCCGTGGGCAGCATCCTTGAGGCAGGGAGGATGACAGACTTGGCCATGCCCAGTCCCATGGCCAAGAGTGAGCAGCTTGGCTCAGCATGTTCCTGGGAAAGGGTGGAAAATGACAATAGGGCTGACCATGCGCATGCTGTGTCCCTTGCTCAGAGCCCTCCTGGACCTCCCATCATGTGCGCCCTGATCTCCTTCCCCTCTGACCACCCTCAATTGCTCTGCTCCAGGTGTTTAGGCTTCCTTGTACTTCGTTGAGCTCATTGAGAACATTCCAGCCCCAGGGCCTTTGCACTTGCTGTCTCCTCTACCCAGAACACCTTTCCCCAGAGAATGAGCCCTGTTTCTCCTCTGTTACCTCACTCATCTGCTCAGGGCGATCTTCCCTGGCCACCTTCCCTGCAGTCACCACCTCCCTTTCCCAGCATGGCCACTCTGCCCCCTAACTTTACGTTTCTTCATACCTCTGATCACTAATAGATGTTAGGTCTTTCATCTTAGTTTTATTTTTGTGATGCCAAAAATATACATACATCTTATACATTTTAAAGTGTAGTTTAGCAGTATTAAGTATTCAGTGTTGTGCAACAGGTCTCCAGAGTTCTTCCTCTTGCAAAACTGAAACTGTAGGCCCCTTACACAACTTCACCTGCCCCCACCCGACATCACCTTTCATTCCTATTTTGTTTTTATAGTTAATAAGAATGCAGACCCCATTAAGGCAAAGGGTGCTGGCTGTCTTGTTCTTCCAGGCCTAAAACAGTTGAATGAAAGAAAACCGGAGACTGTGGCAGTAACAGCAGCTAGTTTTTGCAGGGGCTTGAATTCAGTGCCAGGAACCATGGTTAAGTGCCTTGAGCACAGATGGGGCAATCCACGCAGCAACCTTCATGTACCCATTTTACCATTAAGGAGGTAGAGGGGAGGCTCCACACCACGCAGCCGGCCAGTGGGCAGAGCCGCACTGGACTCCAGATCTGTTTGAGGCAGGGATCTGGTCCCCTCACTGGCTGAGCCAGGTGCCCATTTGCCTGCAGGGAGAAGAGTTCACGCCCCGCACGCACACTCCTCAGGCGGCTGGGTGGGAGATGGAATAGCTTGTGAGGAGGTGTGAAAGGAATGCTTGTAAACTCCTCAGAGCGCTTGGGTCAGGCGGGTCTGCTGTTTATAATCAGCGCCACTCAGGAGTGGGGGAGGGGCGTGTGCATGCCTGGGGCTGTCGGGAGAGGAGGGCCCTCAGTGGGACTCTGCCCCCACTCCCCCCCCCAATGGAGGTGCCCCCACCCCTCACCTCAACCGCATGTGACTTTGCAGGGCCCGATGAAGTCACATCCTCCCTGTGTGATCCCCACTGAGCAGCCACACACAGTGGGGTCTTCAGGGGTGTGTGTGGGGTGCTTGTGCCGTGTGGGGGGTGTGCATTCCCACACATATTCTACTCTTGATCTTGAGCCTGGTATGTGCATTTTAGACGCTGGCATTCTTAAAACTCTTGCATTCCAAATCAGAGGTGAAAAGGACTCGGAATTCTAAGGCCTCCATCTGTAACCCAGAGGAGGGCAGTGGCCCACCCAGAGTTGCACCTCAAGAGTCGGCGGATCATGTCTAAGCCCAGCCCAGGGCTCCCGGGGGTGGACCCAGGGGGACCCTGTCTGCCTGGTTTTCACTGCGGCTTCCCGCTGGCTCTGGGCTTCCCCCACAGCCTCCTGGTGCCACCTGGCATCACACCCTTAGCTCCACTCTCTGGTCCTAGACACCCCACCTGATAGCTGGGCCATCGGGTTAGAGGAGCAAAGTTGGTCCTGGGGTGTCGCCACAGTCCTTGTCAGTCACGCATTTGGGTGTCTTCTTCATCTCTGGTGTGGGGACAGCGGGAAGAAGGGAGGCTTGTCTCTGGCCATTGTGTATGTGGTATCTTTTCTGACTGTGGCCTCGGAGAAGGGATGGTCCCAACAGGGCAGGGAGTCCCGGCCTCTCCTGCGCGTGGTGGCTGAGTGTGTCCCATCTGGGGTCCTTCTCCGACCACCGTCCGTTGACAGACAGCCCCCACCCCCGGAGGCTGGCTCCGTGGACCTTAAGGGAGCTGCTGGGATGCGGCATCCCTGGACCTCAGAGGCTGTCTCCTGTGGCGCTCACAAACACCCCAGACATGCACATTGCTGGGGGCAGAGAGGAAGCTTAGGGATTCTGAACCCTCCCTCAGGGAGGCGTCTTCTCAGGGAGTTTTCTGAGCACACTCTGCGCCCCCGACGTCATGGCTGAACAGGCAGACAGGGAGCCAGGCCCTGCCATCGCGTGTCTTCTCTGCCTGACAAAGATCTTCCCCCCACCCCACCCCACAGGGACACAAGGGCTATCCTGGACCTGCAGGGCACCCTGGAGAACAGGTGAGGCCCTCGCTTGTGCTGCCCCCCCCCCCCGCCTCCCTGGACCTGCCAGAGCCAGGCGCTTCTACCTGTGCATCCCAGCCCGCAGGGAGCTCCCTGCTCAGCCCTCCCTGCTGCTTACCCAGCCACGCTGGCCCGAAGGGGCCATGCTGGCCTGGAGCTGGCGGGAGCCACCCTACTCCAGTCGGAGCCATGAATAGCTGGCCTGTTACCCGCAATGTTAGGGGACATTATCCATGCGCACGCATGGGGTTTGCAGGAATTTGGCTGCCCTGGCCCAAGTCAACAGCGGCCCTGCCAGAGCCCAGAGCCCGCCAGGCCCCCCAGAGCTCTCTGATTCCGGCTGCCAGCAGAGGTGTTGTCCTTCAGAGCTGGTCTGACTGGTTTTGGAGAGGGGTGGGCTTGTGGGCCCGTCTCACATTCCTGCCCTTCTCCTTGCCCTTTATCAGCTCCAGGCCCCTACCACCCCAGACCCTAAGCTGGGTACTGCCTCTCCTCCTCTCCTCTCTCTTCTCCCCCTCTCCACTCTCCCCTCCTCCTCTCCTCTCCTCTCCTCTCCTCTCCTCTCCTCTCCTCTCTTCCCCTCCCTTCCGCTCCCCTCCCCTTCCTATATTCACAGTTCTCTCTGTTTCTTTGCAGGGGCAGCCGGGACCCGAGGGCAGCCCAGGGGCCAAAGGTTACCCTGGCAGGCAGGTGCAGTATATGGCTTCTGGAAGCTCTGGCCCCGGCAGAGGTGGCCATGGGTGCCCCAGGCAGAGGGGGGCTGTCCAGGTGGCTGTACCCAGCACCAAAGCCCTTCTTTGCAAACACCAGGGCTATGTGCTCAGCCAGAAGAAGTAGGGTTCCTGGGAGGAGCCCCAGAGAGTTCTTCCATCCCTGATCCTCTGGGGCCTCAGGCTGAAGACCTTTAGTGTAACCCACCCCAGACGGGCAGCTGAGGCCGGAGTAGGATTTGCCTGTGGTGTTGGCAGAGGGGAGGAAGTCTCCATATGTCCTTGCCCCTGTCTTTTGTGTTTCAGGGGTTACCTGGACCTGTAGGAGACCCTGGCCCTAAAGGCAGCCGAGTAAGTGGTCCTCAGCCAATGCCCCGCAGATGGAACCCTGGGTGGGCACCGCCTGTCCCCACAGGGGACATGATAAGAACTCAAGGCTTTCGAAAAGTGGGGCTTCTCACCTGTGGCTCACCAGAGAGCCAGGGCAGGAGGAGGCCAGGTGAGGGCCTGTGGTCAGGCAGTTTAGGTGGCCCAAGCTCTGGGTTCTGGCCATGCCCAGCTGCCAACAACCAGGCACGTTTTTGCTGTGTCCCCTGCTCATCTCTTGTGACCAGGGAACCAAAGCTGGGGCCATCTGAAGGGCCTGTCGTGGAACCCACACAGGCTTCTCTCCTTGACTCAGGGCTGGGGAACCCATCTTGGTGGCCAGTGGTCAAGTCCCTAGTGCCCTCCAGCCTCAGTTTACCTGTCTGTACTACAGGAGTCATGTTTCTTCCTACCTCTCACATGCTTGGGGGGTACCAGGAATTTGCCAGCTGGTACTTTTTGGGAGGCCATGTTGGCTAGAAGAAGCAGAGAAGGTCCTATGTGCACTGAAGGAGGAAAAATGGAGCAGGAGGACTATGAGCTGGTCTGGTGGCATCTTCTCTTCTGTCCACAGTGTGCCCAGGGTTAGGATGGGCCCCAGACCCTCCTCTCCCACTGCACCGCCAAGGTGGCTCTGAGATGGGAACCCTGGTGTCCTAAGGCCTAGAAGACTTGGGAAGTGGGTCCCGCCATCCTCAGTTAGGGTGGGTCCTGTGTGAGGTTCCCTCCACTCCAGAGCCAAAGCTGTTTATACCCTAATGGAAGGCAGAGGGAAGAACAGTCGCTATGTCAGCCTTGTCCAGCCTGAGAGAGGCCGGAAGGAGCTTGTTCCCAGGCTGTTCTTGTGATGTGCGGGGCCTGAGGAACTGCCTGTCCTGGGTTCCGAGCCTCCAGCTGCTCCTGTGAGCTGTGGCATCCAAGGGTCCATCTGGGCCCAGGGAGACAGTCTCTCCTCCCAGCCCTGGTCCTGTCTGCTGGAGGACAGCTCTTGCTCATGACATCTGCGGCTGCCTGACATGTACCGTGCTGGCGGCATCGTGAAGCCACATATGGGGAAAGGGTCCATCTGGGTCATGCAATCCCGTCCCCTACAGGTCACAGAGCCTGGGGCACTCGGGCTGCCCACCAGCTTCTGTCACTGCCTGCCCAGAGGCAGGCAAAGCACAAGCCAGGCTTCGGAACCATGGTGACGGCCCTGCCATTCAGCGGCTGTGAGGCCCTGGACAAATCACTGGACCTCTCTGAGCCCATTTGCTCACCTGTAAATCTGGGACACAGGCCCTACCTGGAAGAGTGAATGTCACCCGTTAGGACTGTGAATAACAGACATGCTGGGTGCTGAGACCTTGACCTCTCAGCTGTCAGGGAAGTACACATAAGGCTGTGACTGTCCCTCGGTGGCTTGTCAGTGGGAGACAGTGGAGTACTGAGCCCAGGAGTCAGACGACCTGGATGCCAGTTCTCCTGCACTGGGTCGGTGGGACTCCAGGCAAGTCACCAGCTCTCCAGGCCTAAATGTTTTCACTTTTATAAGATGCTGACCAGTAACACCAACTCCCTGGGGATGTCCTAGGGATGCAATGAATGCTTCAATGCATGCAAAGGATTGTGGGCTGGGCCTGCACGTAGCGTGTGATCAGTGACTGGCAGCTGTGGTTATGGTCCTTAAGTCACTCCATGAATACAGAGAGCACAGGTAGCAGGCCCAGCCCTGAGCTAGACCCTCACCCTGGAGAAGGGCCCAGGCCAGCGAGGAGAGGAAACATGGGTAGAAGATGCATAAGAGAAGGGCGCAGTGTTAGGTGCTGCTAACTGGGGTGCAAATGGGGCTCTGGGTGGAAGGGGGATTGCTCTGGCTTGGGCACTGGGGTGTGGCTAGGGGAGAGTACATGGAGGTGGCTTTGCAGAGTTTGGTAATGCAGTTGTGAGGGTGGGAAGGGGGTGCTGGTGCAGGGCACCAAGGGAACAGGCAGGAAGCAGGAAGTCAGACACATCCTAGGCCTGGGCCAGGCTTTTGCATTGTGAGGGCCTAGGTAACCTGCAAGCTGGCTGGGAGGTGGCTAATGGGACTCCCAGCCCTACCACTGACTGTTGCCTCTGTGTCCCTGAATGTCCCGTGAGGGCTGATGGCCAGGCTGCAGGGTCCTTTGAAAGGTTAAGGCAGCAGCACACGTGCCTGGCGGGATGGCCACATGCCAGGATGGCCACTGCTATGACTGTAGCACTCAGGTGGCAGGGGGTGGCCATCAGCCTCATGGCCAGGACCTTCGAGGCTTCCGAGGAACCGCTGAAGTGGAATGGGGAGGACTTGGGGCCACGCTAGCATCTGACCCAGACGCGAGCTTCCTTCTGCAGGTCTGGAGCCCCGTGCGGGGCGGGCCTCCGTCCGCGAGCGCCCGTGCCCTTCCCTGGCGTGAGGGTATGTGCCTTTGGACTACATCGTGGAAGCCAGCACCATGCAGTCCATGGGCATATACACTTGCCTCAAGGCCTATGTCGTCCATCCGCCGAGGAGCACAGGAGCTGCCGCTGCTGCCAGCGAAGATGAGGACCCTGGGCGAGGGAGGGCAGCAGGGTGGGTGGACAGGCTGGGTTGGCCATATCCCAGCACTCGGAGCCCTCTGATCGCCATCTGCTTTCTCCTAGGGCTACATCGGAATTCCAGGGCTCTTCGGCCTGCCAGGGTCCGACGGAGAGCGCGTAAGCGTGCTTCTTGGGCTTCTCACCCTGCCTCCCAGCCCCAGCTGATGTAAAACAACCTGCTAGGCACTGGTCCCCAGTCACATGATCCCCTTGGGTGGAGTAGGAGTCTGCAAAGGGGGAAAGTCAGGGTGCATGGTTTCCAGGCTTAGGGAACAGAGTGTACAAAGTCAGGGGCATCGGACAACTTGGAAGTTCAACCATGGACCTGGTCAGACCCCCAAGGTAGAAACTGAGCGAGGAGAGGAGGCTGAAAGGGGCCTCTCTAGGTAGGCGAGATTAGACACCCACACAGGGACCGAGGTGAGGAAAGGGATGCTATCGGGGAGTCTCCCAAGGGCTTTCAGCTAATAAGACATGGGCCAACTTTATATTCTGGATAACAGCTCTGTGAAGTATGGCCAGTAGTCTGTTTTATAAATAAAGTTTTATTGAGCGTGGCCATGCACATTTGTTTACTATGGTTCCTGGCTGCCGTCTAACTACAGTGGCGGAGCAGAGCAGCTGTGACAGAAACCAGATGGCCCGCAGAGCCGAAAATAGTCACTATCTGCCTCCGCGCAAAACTGCTGCTCATCCCTGGCTTAGCCAGCTCCGTCTGTGTACTTGAGTGACATGAGACTGGGGTGGGGCAGGGGAGACAGGAAGACCTGGTGTCCCCAGGGACAGGGTGGCATTGTCTGCACGGGGGAAGGGGCAGGGTGGCAGTAGGAGAGGTGAAGAACGAGGAGCACCACAGAGACTAGGCCTCAGCAATCAAGGAAGCTGATGGGTCTGACTTAGATGTGGGCGGGGGCCGAGCTTCCCTGTGATGCTCTGTCCTTCCAGCCTGGGTGCCTGTGTCAGGAGATCTGGGGAAGGGACAGGGGCTGCCCAGGGCCCCTGGTCCAACCTTGATGTCCTTGAGGAGCCCTGGGTCAGGGGAGTGGCCCACTCCCAGTCTGAGCCCGTATTTGGGAGCTCAGTGTGACCTTGACAGTAAGCTGGGGACACAGCACTTTAGGACAGCAGGAGGGGGACACTTTAAGCACCCACGAACACTGTAACACCAGGTGCTTTCTTTAGCCATTTCCTCAACCGGGGTCCAACAGTCCCAACCCAAGGTTGTTCCTCTGATGGGCACATAATTAGTGCCACTGGCTACATAGCTTGTATTCTGAGCCTGCTGTGACCTGCCGGGGGGCTGTGGGGTGTGTTGCTGTCCCCTGCTGGAGTCCTGGGCTGATCTGTCTCCTTTCTTCCCTACAGGGCCTCCCTGGTGTTCCTGGCAAGAGGGGCAAGATGGGTAGGCCGGTAAAGATTTTCCGTGTCTATTACGCAGACTCTATGGGTGAACCCTGCTTCCTGCTGGTCGTGCTGCCCTGTGCGCCTGGCTCGGCTGGGCCTCGTGCACCTATTTCTGCTCCACTCTGTGTGTGTGGCCAGGAGTCCTGTCCCGGCAGGGGGCACGGTGGCTGCTGCCGGCCAGGGCTCCCAGGTGCCCTCTCCCTCTGTGCGTTTCTGTGTCTGGGGCTTCTGTCCAGGATGTCTGTGTCTGTGGCCTGTCTGCGCTAGGGGACCTGGGTCTCCGTGTCTTTTTGCTGGTGCCTGACTCTGTCCTTTTCACTTGTGCACACACAAGGCCAAAAGACAGAGGGGTAGGGCAGGCCACCGCAGGTGTGGCCCAAGAGGGGTTTGGTGGTGACCCCCTATCCACCAGCTTGCTGTTTGCTTCTCACTGTGGTAGGAGATTGTTTTTTCCTGTTGTTTGGGCATCTGCCGGGTGGAAAGCAAAAGCCAGGCATAGGGAGATTAAGTAGCTTGCCCAGGATTTTACATCGACAGAACAGTAGAGCCAGGACTCTGACTTAGAGGGCTTGTCCCCAAGGCCTCTGACCTGGATGACTGGTTGAGGCAGTCTCTTAGGGTGACTAGTTGGTGTTCATATTGTAAAAGTAGAATCTGCTCCTGGAGGAAGGTTATTGATTCTGGCTGTCTCATTGGTCAGAAGGAGAAACTGAGGCTCTGAGAGGCAGTGTGATAGGCCCAGTGTCCCGATGCTGGGGTGCAGAGCCAGGGTGGTCCCTCCGGCATCTTCCTTGAGTGCCTGGCCCCCGTACGTGGCTCAGGCTTTGCCACTGCCCTGAAGGTTCTCCCTGGGCTTCAGAGCATGGACAGCCCAGCTCTGGAGCTCCTGTCACGGTCAGAGACGGAGGAGTGGGGAGGTGGGGACCAGAGAGGGGCCAGAGCCCTTGGGATGCTCAGAGGGGCTCTCTGTGATGCTGTGGTTGTCGGCCTGTCGTTACCCTTGCAGGGGGATAGAGGGAGGAGCTGAGCCCTCTAGGGCCCAAATCGGGGAGGCAAGGAAAAATAGGGTCCAACTTCCTCCTCAAGGGGCAGATAGAAGGGTCTCCACCGCCAGACTTAGAGCTCTCTGTGGCCTGACATTTGTTCTGTGCTCCAGCACAATGCTGCCATCTAGACATGGGCAAGGAGCGGCCCCTGCCGTTCTGGGCTCAGGGCAAGGCCCTGGGTCAGAGAGGGCTGGGCTGGGCCCCAGTCTGCCCCTGGAGCCAGCTGGTCTTAGGCCAGGAGATTCCTTCATTCAGTGACCACTCATTGTGTGCCTGCTATGAGCCAAGCATTGTGAGACAGATTTCCCACTCTCACGGGGCGGATGGGCAGTCATCAAATAGAGAAATGGAAAGAAGAATGCTGGGTAGTACAGAAAGCCAAGAGAGCTAGACGGGGGATCAGGAGCACTTGCTGTGGGTTATTGGAGAAGCTGGCCCAGGAGGGCCTCCCTGCTTCATGAGAAAACTGAATGATGTGAGGATGGATACCACATGGCTTTCCACTGAAGAACATTCCAAGTTGAAGTAATGACAGGTGCAAAGGCCCTGGGGTAGAAGTGTGCTTGGTTCATACTCTTCTAAGTTCATCTGAGAAATGGTGACAATTGTGTCTACCTTCTGAGATTGTTGTACTTGCCATGCAGTACCAGTTGCAATAAGCAGTGGCAGTCATTGCTCCTGTCTGTGGTTTCCCTGTGGCTGAGGGCTTTCTGTGCTGTGACCGGCCAGTGGCTCACCTTCTCTGGCCTGCCTTCTACAGTTCAAGCTGCAGGGAGGTGACTTGGCAGGGTGCTGCTGCTCACCCCCGCCACTGTTGAGGAGTTTGCTCAGATTATCTTGGGACTCCTGCAAGCCCAAGCTCTGTCACTTGTCACATGAGGTGGGGGTCCGGGAGGCAAATGGCTGGGCCACAGGCGTGTCTTTTGAGAGCCAGAGCTGGATTCGAACATGGCCCACGCTCTCGCCGCGCTCGCTAGAGGCTGTCCAGAGTGCAGCTTCCAGACTTCCTGAGCAGGAAGAGGCCGGATCAGAGAATCCCTGGCCATGTTAGAGATGAAACAGGAGGCCAAGGAAAACCAGAACTGTAGGAACCTTAGCAGTGGCCTGGCCTAGGGTGGTTACACTGATAAGCAGACAGCCTGCAGGGGGCAGGGAATTTACCCAACCAGGTGGTGGCAGGCAGACCCAGGACCCCTGCTGTCAAGTACACATCACCCGCTCTTCTCTCTGCTTATCTCCAGCCTCTGAAGGAAAGCTCAGTCCCGGCTCTTACTCCCTCCTCACACCCACTGGAGAGAATGCGGAGAGATTTGCTAGGCAGGATCTGGGTCTAGGATGGTGCCGGCTTGGCAGGAGCAGCAGGCTTTCTCCTGGTCTGTCCTGGCTTGCTGGGGGCATGGCCCTGGGTCAGCCCCAGCAAAGGTCTCTCTTGGGGCCTGCCAAGGTGTGCAATGCCTCCTGGCATCCTGCTTGTACTGAGTCTGTCACTGAGTCTGCCAGGGTGCTGGTCACTAGCTGCTGCCCAGGGCAGCTCTTGGGCCCTGCCCAGCCAGGGTTAGGCACAGCCAGGAGGTCAAACCCTAAAGCCAGAGCAGACAGGACAGCTCCCTCGCCATGTGGCTCAGGGGGACGTTGGGCCTCCCTGGGGACATGGCTGCCTGGGGTGGCGTCAAGAGTGGCCCAAGGCTTCTAGCAAGCTCAAGGCTCTTTTGAGTTCTCTGGGGAGCTGGGAGCCAAGTTACAGAGGACCCACCTTTCTGCATGGGGAAACCAAGGCCCAAACAGATTAGCACTCTCATTCTGGACACACCGTGGGCTGCAGTTTGATCTCCAGAACCATCCCAGGACTGGTGATAATCCTGGAATCCTGTGAGACCTCTGCCTGTCTCCTTCTTGTTCCCTCTGGTGACATTGCAAAGGGCCAGGTGAAAAGGGCCTTGCAGGGGTCTCTCCAGGTCAGCACCTCGGGATGCAAGTCCACCCTGTCTGGGAAAGATTCAGGCTTCTTTGACTGAGGATGAGGTTAGATGTGGCAGGAACTTCCAGACTTGGAGAAGTTACTTCGTTAGGAGATCTCCAAGATCTTTCTGCAGGCTCCTCCTAGAGGTTACCAAACATGCCCACTGCTGGTACCAGCTCTAACTAGGGGCACAGTGGCCTGACAGAGTTTGCCAGGCTAGACTGTAGACGTCTTGTGTCCTCCTCAGCCCCGTCCCGCCCAATGAGGCAGGGTGGCCAGGAGTGGGCCAGGGAGCCTCGCCTCGAGCAGGACTTGAGTCTGGGCGCTCCAGGCCTCCCTGCCTGGCCCCTCTGGTGCAGACCTGGAAGTAGAGCGCTCTGTGGTCTCTGCAGCCTTCCGCTCCTGCCATGCCTGTGGGTACGGACTGTCGCTGGCCTTGCCTTTGTTCCTGAGTTGTGTGGCCAGGAGAGAGTAGGAAGTCTCACTCCCCAATCTCACTCTGTCTCCTCTGTGCCTCGTTCTGCTCAGAGTTCTCAACATTCAGCTCCTGGAGAGGCCAGGGCTGAGCCCTGCAGGGTCAGAGCTCCGGCCTTGGGCCTTGGGACCTGGGCCAGCCTGCTGCTGCCTGGAGCTCGGGCTGTGGAGGAGATCTCTGCTGCAGGCGGGCTGGGGTGGTCACTGCCATGTGGTTACCTTGTACCAGCAGCAGGGAGAGCCAGGGGATGTGTGGGGCCACTGGTCCAGCTTGGAGCTGGACCTTAGAGACCCAGAGAGGCCAGGCATCAGAGGCCCTAGGATGCCATGAGGGAGTGGGGGCTGAGGCAAGTGAGTGGCATGATAGGGCCTTCTAGGCCTCAGTTTTCCCACTGGCTCAGTGAGGTGTCGAATGTCAGAAGCATTCAGAGTCCCTCCATCCTGGACCCTCTGTGTTCCCACCAGAGATTCGTTCCTGTACCGCAAAAGCTCTGGCCTTGGCCTGTTCTGTAACTGTAAACCCTAGATCCCCAGAGGGCACCATCTGTAGGGAGACAGAGGGCAGGCACCGAGGCCACCCTGCATGTCCAGGCAGAGCCAGCCCTCCGCCCCTCTCATGCCTGCCCGTCTGTGCCTTAGCCCAGGGCTATGACGAGCATTGCTATAGTGTGTCCTGTTTATCCTGTTGTGTCCTGGCTTAGAAAACAGCTCTGGTATCAAACTGCGTGGACCGAAATGCCTGCTCTGCACTGCATAGCTGTGGGCCTTTGGACAAGTCCCATAGCCCATTTCACTGTCACTACAATGGGGCCATGCTAGGCGTGGTGGCACACACCTGTAATCCTAGCAGGGGGACTGGCTGGTGTGCAAGGTCAGCTTGGACCTCTTAGTGAGTTCAAGGCCAGCCTGAACTTCATAGCAAGATCCGTGAAGTCTGAAAAAAAAAATTTACAGTGAGGCCAATAATAGGAGCCACCTGCCAGGTCTGCTGGATGGTCACACTGTTGTCACCACTCACTGGCCATCCCCAGGCTGCCTTAGTCTGCAGAGGAGTCACGGACTTGTGAGTTTGATGACTGTGTCTTCTGCTTCTGCTTCCTGTCACTGCCATGTGTGATGGGCCGTGAGTCCTGTCCCCACAATATTTCCCTTGGTACTGAAGACAAAACTGAGGCTCTGAGGGGTCTGTTGAGAGCCAGAGCTGGATTCGAACATGGCTGACCGAGGGAGGTGACCTGGCAGCTGGGTCAGAGGGGATGTGGAGGCAGCCTGTAGCCACCTCCAAATGCAAAGCCATGCATCTGAGACCTGCCCGGCGCCGCTGGTGGAAATACTCTATTCTACGCAGCCAAGATGGGTTGGGGGCGGTTTGCCCAGGCTGGGTGGTATCCCTTGCCTGGGAGAAGGGCCTCCCTTGTCCCCAGCCTTGCCTAGGGGTCCGATCAAGCTGGAAGGATCTTTAGAGATCACCCCCAAGCGGCACACCTATGTGCCATCCTCCACTGCCTGTTGGACACAGCCCAGCAGCTTCCATGCACCAAGCTTTACCTCTGCACAGCGCATGGGAACACAGTGGGCCAGAGAGATGGGACCCAGCTGAGCTCTGCCACAGACTTACTTTGTAGCCTTGGTCAAGTGACGTTTTTTTCTCTCAGCCTCAACTTCCCCAACTGTTAAGTAGAACCCCAGAGTCTTTTCCTTCAGGGTGACTGTCAAGTACAAGTGAAGTTTTGCATGCAGAGTGACCGGCTTGGTCCAAATCCTTTCAGTGCATCCTCCTTCTGGTGTCTGAGCGAAGCCATGTGGCCAGTACTAGTGGTGGTGAACCAGTACTAGCCCCTGCCCTCTGACCCAGGCGGCTCAGGACAGGGGCTGCAGTGGGGCTGTGGTCACACAGCCAGCCCAGAGGAGCCAGGGCGAAGCCTGGCCTCTGATGGAGGCCACAAACTTGTGTGGCTGGCTGGTTTCGGTTTTGTTTTGAGGATTAGTGTTTGGGTTGAATCTATGTACTGTATCCTCCACTAGTGCTGAAACCAAAAGGCAAGATTATCTTCCGGGGTAGGGGTGGGGAGTCTTACGGTCTGAACTGCGAGGCATTCTCTAGGTCACGGGAACATGTGCTTTGTGTTTTTATTAAATTTCCTTGGGAAAAGCAATGATTTGAATTTGTGGAAGGGGGAGAACAGGTCTCCTCAGCTCTAGGCTAGAGGACTCGCCTGTCCCTTTGAAGTAGGGATGGAGCTGTCCCAGCCCCTGGAGGTGTCTGCAGCTGATGTTTTTCCAGCTGTCTGGCTCCCCAGAGTGCAGAGTGGGCTCCAGAGTGCGGTGGTCAGGGTGCACTCAGGGAGCCTCGGAGCTGCCAGAGCTCACCTGAGCAGCTACCACGTGACCTTCTATGACCTTCTGTGACCTTCTGTAACCTTCTGTAACCTTCTGTAACCTTCTGTAACCTTCTGTGACTGTGCCTCCCTCCCTTTCACAGCCTCCATTTACTGGTAAAATAGGGATCGTGATTCCATAGGCTGGCTTTTGAAGGGCAGCTCACAATCAAAGATGATTTGAGCCAGGAAGTACCAGTGGGGAAACTGAGGCCTATGGGGGAAAAAGATGTCCTTAAAACTTTAGACCAGCCAGTGGCTGGTCCGGGCTTAGACCTACCCAGCTGCCTGACTCCATTTAGGTCCTTCTCACTTTATGGAGAGCAGGTGCCAGATTTGGGGGGAGTGGCATCTGTCCCCTGTTATTTCTAGACTTGACTAGGAAAGAGAGGGCGCCTGGCTGTTGCTCCTCCCCGGTGGCCTGTCCCTGCCCAGTGCAGTGTTTGGTGGTGGCAGGGGGTGACCGCAGGACCCCACTGTCTCCCAGATCCAAGCAATGAGACTGCTCAGATACTGTCCTTGTGTCCCCTGGGGTCTGGATCAAAGCCACCTGCAGCTACAAGTACTAACCTCTCTCCTGTCTGCAGGGCTTCCCTGGAGACTTTGGGGAAAGAGGTCCGCCGGGACTCGATGGAAACCCTGTAAGTACTTCATGTGTTTAGGAGCAGGAGACTAAGAGTGAGCCCAAAGCACAGTTTTGGGGTCAGAGAGACCTGGGTTAAATCCCGATCTGTGACCTACTAGCAGGATGCCCTCCAGATTACCTGTCTTCTTGGAATGCCAGGTGTGTCTGCTATGACACCCTACCCCACCTTGGTCCCAGGGGAGTCCCCAGCTGTACCTCGTCCCTGGGGATTGGGAAGGTTCACGGGTGACTGCCGCTGCAGAGGCTCCGGCTGCACCGTTACAAAGTGTCAGCAATATTTATGGGCCACGGTGGCCTGGGAAAACAGACGGTCTGCAGGCTCTGTGTAGGCAAGAGCCGAACTCCAAAGCAATCTCCACTGCAGGCATGTTTATAGAGTTTGTAAGTAATCCCAGGCCCGGGCTCTGTCCTGCCGAGGAGCCAGGTCAGCTTGCCCTGGGGAGCTGAGTTTGTGTTCCCTTCCTGCCCAGGCTCCAGGCCCTGGGGAAGAAAACAGTCATCTTTGGGCTGGGGGGTACAGAACCCACCCAGAGCTCTCTGGGACACTTGCCATGGTCCTCTGTCACTTTCTGGGGCTTCCTGGCTGAGCAGCTTGTGTCCAGCTGTGTCCTCTGCAGAGATGGATGCTGCATCTGTGGTCAGCATCTGATTATGTATTGATTGAATTCTGCAAATTTTCTCCAACCCTGACCCAGCCAGGGTCCCTGGCCTCCAAGCCCTGATGTCAGAGCTGGACACACCTGGGTTTGAATCCTGCTGTATCACCTGTCAGGTTCACCTCTGAGCCACAGTTACCTTCTCTGCAGATCAGGGGATTAGAATGCCTGCCCTGGGGGACCATTGTGGGCATAGGCTGAGGGTAGCAAAGATGTTCCAGTGGATAGAGGTGTAAAAAACACCAGGTGGCAACGAAGAGGTAGCACAGCCACCTTCCCAGTCCACTGCACAAGACCCAGTGTGCTGGGTGGTATGAAAGGAGGGGGAGGAACCGGGAAGATGCCCCCACACACCAGGGGACATGCATTGGATTTGGGATGAAGAAAGAGCAGGGACGTGCCAGGGCAGAGGAAAGAGCATCAGTGAAGCTGTGGCGAAGGGATTAGAGCATTTTTACCCACTCAGTGATTACTAGGTCTGCCTTAGCATTGTGTCTGGACAATACTCTTCTGGAAGTTTCCTTGGGGAGGGACAGAGCAGAACAGGTACCTCATGTCTGACCCCAGAGACCTTGGATGTGTCGTTTCCCTTTGCTGAGCCTTAGCTTCCCAGTTTTGAAGCCAGGGCTGCTTGTTACCCTTGTCCTCCTGTTGGTGGCTCTCATGACACCCTGGCGTCTGAGCACCCCCCAGATTGCACGAGCTGGAGTAGCGGGGGATGCTGGCATTTCTCATCACTCACTATACCTTCCAGAACCCCCGTTTTTATTCACAACCTAACACTGTGAACTGGACTCAAACCCCTCTGCTTTACTTTCCTGATGTAACAGAAGATCCATTTGTAGAGCTGCGGTGATTGAGGGTTAGAGGGCAGGTCATACACACTGTTCACTCCCTGACTGCCATTCAAGAACTCTTCCAGCATCTTAGGCCCCGGAGAGAGGAAACCCAGCCTGCCTGGTGGCCAAACAGGGCTTTGTTATATTGCTGAGCCACTGGAGCCCAAGTTTTCTCATCTGTCAAAGAAGGCACCGCGTGCATCTTTACGAGCCCATTGCAGTTCTGCCGCACTTTGTACCTACTGGAAGATGCTGGATGTGGGCCTCCAGCTGCCCCATTGTACAGCTGTGGACTGCGGATGGCAGAGGGGTGAGGGGTCTTGTCCAGAGACCAGGCCAGGCATGCGAGAGCCCTGGAGCCCATGGTCAGGAAAAGGAGAGTCTTCAAAAGTTTCCACCAGCGCCCTGAGAGGATAGTGTGGAGGGAGAATGGTGAGTAACTGCCTGGCTTTCTGTATTTGCAGGGAGATCTGGGCCTGCCAGGGCCCCCAGGAGTCCCCGGCCTCCTTGTAAGTACACAGATGCCCAGGGTGGTGGTTGGGTGCCGAGGGAGGAAGGCAGGTGGAGGCAGGCAATGGGCCTTGCTGGGGTGGAGGGTGTTGAAAGGGCTCCTTGGTCATTTAACCCCAGGAGGAGACGGGGAGCAGGACAGGACAGCCTGGGCAGGACACTGAGGGAGAAAAGCCCTGCTGTGTGCCCTCAGGCGGATCACCTGCTTGCTCTCTGAGCCTGCTTGCTCGTTAGTTAAATGAGGCTGAGTGGCAATGTGTTTTTACATGTGTCGCCTGTCTGTCTCTTTGTAAAGAGGCCTGGGTGGGTGATGGCTGCCCATTCCCATTCCGAAGCCTGGGTCCAGAAGGAGGAAGTGGGCAGCAGAGGGCTGAGATTGCACCACGCTGACCAGTCTTCTCCCTTAAACTTGAAGTATGGCTTTGAACCCAGACTGTCTGAGTTCAAGTCACAGCTCTCCCACATCCTGTGGGCCTGGGCTGACTTGCTTACCATCTCTGAGCCTCAGTTCCTCATCTCTAGAATGCAGATGAGAATAGGTTCCTCTTGGGTTCTTGGTTGTGAGATTAACCAAGGCATTGCTCGCTCACACAGTGCTCAGCACACGAGCTGATGCTCAGTGGGTAGAAAATTAGTGGACAACTGTGGACTCAAGTAGTGGAAAATACCATGATATTATTACCCCTGAAAAGCCCTGGACTGAGGGCTCTGTTCCTGGGGAGGCCAGAGGTGATCAAGCCTCAGACTGCATCTGGGCCAGGGAGGCCTGAGGGGTGGTTAGGCAGCACTGGGTGGGTCCTGCAGAAGGTGAGTTTTGACCTAGGGCTGGGCCCCACGGGCCTGAAAGAGGCTAGAGCTTGGCAATGATTGGAGTAACCGTCGGTCCCTGCTCCAGTGGGGGACACAGAGCCTGGTGAGATGGGACACAAAGTCAAGTCAACCTGTGTCCACCTCCTGACTGACTGTGTGAGCTTCAGCAATGACCTCTCTGCTCTGAGCCTTGGGGACCCCTCAAGTCCCTACTCCTGTTAGAAGCACAGAAACACACAGTCCAGTCCATTGGCTAAGGGAACAGTCCCAGGACTTAGACCACCTGGGACCACCTGTACTCACTTAATTGCAACCGTGGGCAAATTCTTTAAAATTGCTGTGCCTCAATTTCTTCATCTGTAAAGTGGGATAGTGTTCATGCTTAACTCAGAGGATTGTTGTAAGGATTTAAGTCAATTAAGTACCTAGGACATAGTAACAACCATTGTTGGTATTGTTACACACATAGGTGTGTATGTGCACACGTGGTATTTTCATGCCAGGTAGCAACTATCTGGATTGTTGCACTAAGATTGATTTCAAAATCACATTGGAATTCAGTGGGAGATGGTGCGTCAATTGATTAGTGATGTCTGCCTTGGCTGGAGAATGGGAAGTGTTAACATGTGAGTCACACACTTGTTGACCCTGATGTCCATTCAACAGGACTTTGCTGAGCATCTTTTCTGGTATATGGTGCTAATCTAGATGTTTTGGAAAAAGCAATGTCTGCCATGTGCTTTTCCAGTTAGAGATCTCTCTGGAAGTCTTTAGTCCACTTCTCTGTAGGCCCAGCAGGAATCCTTTCTGGGGCATCCTGGTCATATGGTCATTAAATTCCAACTTGAACGCCTCTGGCGTTAGAAATCCCTCCCTCTCTGGGAACTCGTCCATCCTAACAGAGCCCTCATTGTTCAGTGTTCCTGTCCTTGAGCCCAAGTCGTCCTCGTTGTCCCTGGGAGAGGCTGATCCAGGGGTAAGATGCTCCCTGTCTGTTCTTCCCAAGGTTCCTTCTCCAGGCTAAACAATCTTGATCCCTAAAGCTTTCCTGAAGGGATGTTTACATCTCCTGGCTGTCATCCTTGGCACATTTCTATTTGTCATTGTCCCTGTGTCTACTAGGTTGGCTCCTGAGAGAGGTAACAGTATTTTTAGCTGAATAAATACAGATCTTGGACATATATGATACCTTAGTCCTTGGCCCTCTTAATTCTTGACAAATCTCACACCGGCCTCTGCTCAGGGCAGCCAGATAAAATAAAAAACATCCACTGACATTTGAATGCCAGGTGAAATACTTAGCACTCATTTATACTAAAATATCATTCTTTGTTTATCATCTACTCAAATATAACTGGGCATCTTGTCCTTTCATAAGTTGACAACCCTATTCTTGTGTCTCAGGAGAATCCCACGTGGCAGATGGGAAGACTGAGCTGTATGGCTAAGTTCATACAGAAGGCAGAAGGGGATGGAGGGCAGCATGGTTGGAGGCCACAAGTCTCAACTTAGACTAGAGCACTCCACTTACCGTTCCCCTGCTCGGGAGCCCAAGCTGGGGCCAAGCTCTGGGCATTCCTCCATTTCTCAGACCCCGAAGCCCTCTGTGCAGGGCTCCTTCAGAGGAGCTGATCCTCCCCCCTCGTGGCTGCTTCTTGCCCTGTGTCTTCCCCCACCATGTCAGCCTCTCTTTCCTGTTTCTAGATTCTCTTTGCTGCTCAAGTGAACTTCCATTTGTCCTTGCTCCTGGGGGTCACAGGGCTGGCCGTGAGCCCATCAAATTACCGCTATGCCCCATGCCAGTGCCCCCTCTCACTTTGCATTTTGGGAAACAGCAGCCTTTGTGCCTGGGGAAAGATGTCCCCAAAGAGTTAGAAAGGAAAGGAATTTTCTATGCAAGAGTCACAAAGGAAGAGGTACCATGAGTCACCCATGGTTTTCCAGAGGATGTGGGTTTTTAGCTGAGCAGTGGGAATTCCATGCATTGATCATCATTTTAGTGGCAGTGTGCATTTATTCAGTGCCTTCTGTCTAGTCAGCTGGAGCGATTTGCATACAGACTGAGGCCAAGACTTCCTGTCCCTCAGGTCATTACAGTAGCGAGGAAGGGCGAGAGAGGACAAGCTAACATTTACAGAGCCTCTGTCTGCTCTGCGTGTGCTGTGCACACACTCGACACTGGAAACCTTGGGCTGCCCTGGGTCAGCAGCTAGGGAGTGGAAGTGCCGGCTCATAACCCAGGTCTGAATGTCCCCCAACCCAATAAGCTACTGGTGGCTCCCTGCAGCCTCTGAGGTGAGTGCCCAGAAGTAGCCCCTTTGAGTAATGGAAACCCTTTGGCACAAAAAAGCTGTGCTGATTCCAGAATCTGCTCAACAAAGACAATGTCTGTCTTTTTTTATTCAGAGTGATACAGAGGGAATTTTGGCTCCCTCATCTAATGAGACCCGAAGAACGTGTCATGCAGCCAAAACCCCAGCATGTGAGGTGCAGTGCACCAGTTCACTATATTCTGCTACCAAATGACCACCCATCTGGCCCTGGTTCTCTATACAGCAGGATCCGAGTGGCCTGCTCACTGCCATTTGCCAAGCCCTTGTGTGCTGACTGTGCTTGGTATGGAATTGTCACCACTGCCCTGGGAAGGGGGGACGGGAGCACCATTTTGCAGTGATGTAAACTGAGGCTCAGCGAGGGAAAGCGCCTACCCAACATCTCACAGCCCCAGCCTATCTCTGGGGCTCAGTGTCTCCCTTGCTGCCCCATGTCACCAGCTCTGTGAGACATGTGTGCCGGGCGGAGCCAGCAGAAATGGAGGCTTGGGCTGGGCAGTGCTGGGGCAGCTCCAGTGTGAGAGAAGGTGCTTAGGGAGACCATATAGGAGCTAAGATGCACCATGATCTCTGGGTCCTGATCCCTAACTAACAACACCCTAGGATACCCTTTCCATGTTCCTGAAAATAGATGTGGCCTTCAAAGTCAGGTCCCCAGAGAGGCTGCAAATGAGTCACTTTCCTTGCTTGCCATGCTGTTTGTTAAGCCACTTTTAT
>PVJX010019562.1:19685-34801 GCA_004027295.1 Dolichotis patagonum | reverse complement strand
TTTTTGCTGCCCTCAGTCTCTTTTGTATTTACCTCTCCTGGATCAATGTTCTCAGGGTTGGGGGCTGGGAGTATTTTCTTATTTCTCCCTTTCGTCATGTTTTTGGTTCCTTCCATACAAGTGTACAGTGTAATTCCCAGACCCTTTTCTTGTTGTTTAAGGCTCCTCTAGAGGGTGCAGGCTAGGAGCTTTAGCCCTCTTCAATAGGTTATCAGAGATTAGAGTTCACCCACGGGCAGTGTGCGCTAGCTCCTCCATTCTGGGCCAGTCAACCTTTGCAGGCCTTCACTGCGTCAGTGTGCACTGATCTCAGGGAAGTAACTGGGTCCCCGCCAGGGGCGTGGCCTATTTCAAGCAGATTCCACCAATCTGCTCGGCGAGGGGAATAACCAGCTGAAGCCACTTCCTTATGGAGTTAGGGCTGTCCTGTCCAAATCCAACATGTCGTCCAGTTGGTTTCCCCTTTCCCGTGGGAGGGTCTTATTCCCATCACTCACCGTGTCCCCAAGAACTACTGGACTGCCTGACCTCCGACTTCAGCACGGCTGCGGTGGGAATTCACGGTGCCTCTGGGTGGGTTGTGTGCAGTGCCGGTCCCGGCGAGCTGCACACCGGGCTGTTCAGCTCTGGGCTCTGGCGGCTCAAGCCAGTCACTTTGGCACGGATCGCTTGTTCAGGTCGGCCGGAATTCAGGCGTCTCGAGGTGGGTGCCGTGCTCGCCAATCTTATCTTCACTAATAGTAGCCCCAGGACCTCTTATTCGAGCGGGTTTTTGCACTTTAGTTTCTTTCTGTGTTGTGAGAGTCTATCTCTCTCTGTTTGGGTCTCTCCAGGGTGTTTTATTCTGGCATTTGAGCTGTCTCTCTCAGAGAGGGTCTCTCTCCTGCTACCTACCAGTCCGCCATCTTCAAATTTTTTTTTTATCGAAAATGAGATATTATAGTACCCATTGATCATTTTCTGTTATTCAGTTCAGAAAGCCCTGTAGTTCTTTCACTCTATGCATGGCTTTATACTATTGTGTTATGTTTGATATTATTGTATTTGAAACTATGCTCAAGTATAGCAGAGTAAGAGATATGGTGTTAGCTACTGTTGATGTCCATTTGTCTTAATGTAAAGTACTGTGTTGCCTATGTTGTCCTGTTCTGATCTGCTGTGTACTGCCCCCTTTTGTTTTACTCTCTTTCAAATTAATTTTAAAAAAAAAGAAAGAAAGAAAAGAAAGACAGAAGCCCGGAACTGCGCAGGGCCACCAGCTAGAGAGACCTCTAAGAAGGACACAGGGACAGCCCGTCCTGCTGTGGCGAGCCAGGCCCGGAGCAGGTAGTTTCCCAGTGAAGGCACCCTCACCCCGCCCACCCCTCCTCTTTCACTGGGCTGTGAGATCAGTTTCTGTCGCAGACCCAATGAGGAGCCCATTCTGTATTTCCGATGTCTGAACATTAAGCGCATTAAAGGAGAACATAAGGCTGGGTTTTTTTTTTAACGGTACTGACAGTTGAACCCAGGAGCTCTCCACCACTGAGCTACATCTTCAACCCCTCCCTTTTTGAGGAGAGTCCTGCTAAGTTGACCAAGGTGGCCTTATATTTATTTGCAGTCCTCCTGCCTCAGCCTCGTTGGTTACTGGGATGATAGGTGTACGCCACCTCACCTGGCTCAGGATTCTATATTTTCATAAAGCCAAACTGGTTTTAAAAAGAAAATTTTCATACAAATAGCCCTTCTTTCATTTGTTCCGTTAGTAAGCTATGACAAACTAGCAGGGAAAAACTGTAACACAACCCAAATGTGTCTGACCGCTATGGTTATCCCCTGGGAATACAGGTCACTAAAGAACAGGACCAAAAAGCAAAATGGAGGAAGAAGAGGAGGAGGAAGAAAGGGAGGGGGAGGAGAGGGGGGAGGAGGGCGGAGGATGAAGCTGCCAAGTTCGGGTGCATTCAACACCTGTGTAACTTTCAGTAAAATTAACAGATATGTTTGTTGGAATTCATTATAGTTGGGAGGAGAAAGGAAATACTTCAATCCCTTACCGGTTAAGAAAAAACTTCTCTGTCATGACTAAGCTACCCTCAAACCAGTTTTCTTACAAATCAAGACAAGGGAAAAATCAGATTTGTGCCCAAGAGCACAGAAAAACTGCAAGCATAAGACACTGAAGTGCACGGCATGTTTCCCTTCAAGTATTAATTAACATCTGTGATCTGTTAGGCAAGAAGAAAACACCGACTGTGGGCCCTTTCTTTTCTTTTTTGCAGTGCTAGGGATAGAGCCCAGGACCTCATGCATGTTAGGCCAGAGATGTTTTCTGATCACAAAGCAATACATTTAGAAATCAATGACTCAGGGACAGTTCCCCTCGTCTCCACTGTCTTCAAAGTCACTCGAGTCACAGGCAGGCCACCAAACTGACCTTCGAACAGGCGGTGGCACCACGCATGGGTCAGGAGAGACGCCCCCTCCTGAGACGTGAAACCAGCACTGCGGTCTCTGCCACAGTGACCCTGGCCTCAGCCCCTGTGGAAAGACTGGCCCGAGGCCCAAGGACCTGGAGGCCAATGGGAATTGGAAGCTGTGCAAGAAAAACAGACAAGTGTCTCTGCTAGGAAAAGAACCCCAGTATAAGCTTTTCCTTAAGACTGGAAGCAAAAATCTACCTAGTAGGACTATCGGTGGCAAGATTTTGAAGGCCACGAAACAGTCCCACGAAAGCAACACAAACTCGCTTTGAAATTCATGTTCCCGAGGTCCTGAGTCCTAAGGATGAGAGACAAGAACACTCTAGGGTCTGAATTATTTCCTGACTTTATGCAATCCACAAATGGATTCAGCTGTGTCAAGTGCTTTAGCTAAATTGCCATTTTAATCAGTGTGAAAGTAGTGATTATAGTTTTACCTCAACAGATGCAAATAATTCATAGATAAGCTCATTAAGTCTGCCTTGACGGTTGCCATGTTCAAAACCAAGAAAAGCCCCAATTTGTACATTGTGTGGGCCAGTTTCTTTTTTTCCTTTTGTGCTTTGGGATTTTGTTTGTTCGTTTGTCGAGACAGAATCTTGCTAAGTTGCTCAGACTGACCTCAAACTCAGCATGCTCCTGCCTCAGCCTCCTGAGCAGCTGGGATTATAGATACGTACCACACCGTCATGTACAACTTGCCAATGAGTGTTAAAGATCCATTCCGATCGTCTCTTCTCATGTCAGTAGAACACTTTTAGAGGAACCAGTGACGTTATTCTCCTAAAATCACAAAAAGATGTAGCCCTTTGGGGGTTCCAATGTGAACCCCTAGACTCCCCTTTCCAGCAGCATCTCCCTGGAATGAGAGTGGATTCAGGGGAGGATGGGGTGGGGCCTCAAGGTAGATGTTTAAGAGGCTTCCATTGTGACCCTGAGCCCGGAGCTGGGGAGGAGCCACAAAGGCACTGACAGAACAAAGCCCTGGTTGCTAGGCTCAGGGAATAAGTACTAGAGCCTTGGAAAAGGGAGATGGAGCCCCCGCTCCTGGTCCCCTTCCCACCCCCCAGCCCCCCAGGCCGCCAGAGATGTCACCTTCCTCCTGAACACCGCCCCCAGCCCCAGGCCTGACCTCTGCTCCCTGCCATCTTGGTTCCAGCTTCTGCAGCCCTGGGCCCAAGGACGTCCCCTGTGCTCCCGGCTCCCCAAGGCACCATGGCCAGCTCGGACAGCTTGGTGGAGACAGCGCGCCCCTCCGACACCCCCAGTCCTGCTCCTGATCGCCCCCTTGAGGCTGCAGAGCCCGGGATCACCGTGTCCCTGCTGGAGATTAGCTCCCCGCCCGCCTCCTGCTGGGGCTCCCTCCGTCCCTCCGTGAACACCAGCCACCTCGTGGCAGGGCCACTCGCCACCCAGAAGCTTCAGGACCTCCTGCGGGACCTTCAAGACGTTCTCCAGAGTGTGGCTGACCTGGGAGGGTCTTCTGAGGAAACCACGATGTCTGAAGATGGCTCAGAGCCGCGGGACACAGCCGGAGGACCTGGCAAGGCGGAAGGCACCGTGTCCAAAACCGTGCTCCTTTGTTTTGATCTGGAGGAAAAACAGCGACCGAAGAAACAGGGGCTGACACTGCAAAGCCAGAAGCCTAACACCGCCGGTCACCTATCCGCGAGGGCGTGGGAAGAGCATTCAGAAGAAAGCAGCGCCCTTTCCGAAGCTCAGCTGAGGAGGGAAGAAGCGGGGCCCCCCAGGGGCCGGGAGGAAAACGCTCCGCTCCGGCACAGCCTGGAGCGGCTGCTGCAGGAGGCGGAGCACTGGAGCCAGCAGCACACGGAGCTCAGCCGGCTGCTGCGGTCCTACCAGCAGTCCCAGAGGGGCAGAAGGGCGGCCGTGGACAGCCGCTGGGCCTGGCTCCACAGCCAGCCGCACAGCCACGCGTGCACCACCGGGCAGGTGCTGCAGGCCGCGGTGAGGAGGCTGAACCAGGACACACACTCCCTGCACCTGGTGGCGGCCCTGCTGGAGAATGAGTGTCAGATCCTACAGCACCGAGTGCAGATGCTCGAGGAGTCCTACCAGCCCTGGGAGGGCACATCACCAGAGAAGCCGCCGCAGAGAAAGCAACCCAGCAAAAATAGCCAGATGCCGCTGGAAGCGGAGAAAGTACAAAGCAGCTTGCCTTGGCTGGGGGGCGCCTTTCCCAAGAAAGATCCGGTCTACAGGAGCTCCGATCCCTGTCTGAACAGGAAAGCTCACAACAACCGGCTCAACGCCCGCGTCGCGAGGGCTGTCATGGGCAGGAAGAGGCCAGCCAGCGGCTTCAGATAGGAAACCCCGAGAGCAGACAGAAAGAGGGGCCTTCCAAAATGGCGTCGCACCCCACGGCTCCGGCAGAATCAGTCATCAAACCTAGGATGAGTCTTCTGTGAAGCAAGGAAGAGCCATGTAGAAAGAAGACTAGCACTTATATGTCTGCTGCCTCAGTGGTCCTGTAAGACTGACCCTTGACAATCGGAGGTCAGCGTCAAGGTTACGGCTGCTCACCTTCACGGCCCACTTGGTGTTTGTGGGGCACGTTCATGGAGGAGAGACGGTACTGGTCCAAGATCCAAATTAAAAAAAAAAAAAAGAATAGAAAGGAAAAGAGTTTTTCGGCTTTATTTCATCGTTATCTGGGTGCAGGGGAGTTATGGGTGTAAAGTACCTGGTGATCTAATTGTAATCTTTTAAAGTTTGCTTTGTACATTTATTTCTTTGCCTTCTTATACACTGAAGTGTGGGATTTGGTGGGAACGGAGGAAGGAAGGAAGGAAGGAAGGAAGGAAGGAGTTAGGGAGGGAGGGAGGAAGGAAGGAAGGAGGGAGGGAGGAAGGAAGGAGGGAGGAAGGGCAGGAGGAGGATTTCTCTTCCCCTGCTGGCTCCCCACGTCCCTTCCTTGTCCCTCTACTGCGTAGCCACAGCACAGTGGGCGGCAGCAAAGCTGCAGTGTTTGGGGAAGGGTCCCTCGACATTTTTAGAAGAATACAAGTGTTTCTGGATTTTGGTGTTTGCTGGAGAAGTTCTTTCAAGTGGGACAGCAGAGTTACCCAGGACTTAAGCAGTATTTTCCACTAAGGGAATGAGATTTTCTGATTCTAGAAAAAAATGGAACAGATTCATTTCCACTTAATCTTTCCATTAATTAAGGTAAAAACTCTGGACATTGTTTATAAAGCGAAGTGATTCTGGAAGTAGAGAGACAGGTAGAGGACAGAGATCCAGGTCTCGCGGGCAACGGGATGCCACGTTCCCTGGTTTTCTTCTCAGACCAGCATCTCATCTGGTCTCAGCTGGAGCTGGTGGGGCCCCAGCAACGCCAGTGAATGTAGACAAATACCTCAACAAAACCGGTTCCTCCTGCCAAAACAGGACAGACGGGCAGGACGGAAATGCTGCAGCTGGAATCTAAAACATCCCAGAGCCTCACCGAGTTCGGAGATGGGGCTTTGGACGGCGGGCCTGCTGTACCCCGCTGTGGGTCCGTTCAGCGACGAGTTGGTAGCTGAAAGTGCTGCGGAAAGCAAGGGGGTCACTGGGGGTGACCTGGAGAGGAGTGTCCTCGTCTCTGGCTCCTCCCTCCCCCCTGCTCCTGGGTGCCCCAGGCTGAATCCTCCGACTGAACCTCCTCCCCTGCCACTTCTTCCTTGGAGCCAACTCGCCATGGACTGAAGCCCCTGGAACTATGAGCCAACTAAAATCCTCTCCTCTTTTAGGTGGCAGGTGTATTTTGTCCCAGGGACAGGAAAGTGACTAATAGAGAGATCTGTTGACAAAAATTAAACTTATCCAGCAAAATCATGTGGGAAATTCCATATCTGTATTTCCACGCCCTTAGCCTGCCATCCGCAAACACTGAAAGGAGAGGCTGAATTTTCTGTACAGCCTTAGAAACAGAATACACCTATCAGCACCCACTTCCTCATACATTGCAGCTTCATCGCAAGCTGGGGCCGACCAAGAGGATGTACACTTCCCCGAAAGGCTGAACTGAATATGACCCAGTGGTTAGTGATTTCCTCTGGGAAACTGTAATGGTTGGAGGAGAAAAACACTTATCCCAAGGTGGCATTCCAGAAAGGAATCTGCCTGAGGCCTTTACTCACAGTAAGGAATAGCTTTAAGGTGATTTTCACTGTGGGCCAGGTTTGTAGAAGAGCACTTGGACAGTGATGGCTCCTCTTTGCTTTGACCTGAGACCTTCATGTGGCACTTTTCCTTGCAATACATCAACGACCCCAACTTCTGAAAATCAAGAGCCTGGATTATCTGTCCTTCCTCCCCTCCTTTGGGGCCCTGCTTGCTTCTGATCAGTTTCTAATTGTGCCACTCTATTTCCCAGAGAGCAGTGTGACCTTAGTCAAAGGCCAGGGATTCTTGTAGCCATTGGCCCTTGGTCCCAAGGACTGTTATGTGTCCACCTTGCAAAGGAAAAGGTTGGGCCCAAACGAGTCAGGACCCACAGCGCCTTCCTGCCATGCAGGGCTGCTTTTGCTTTGCCAATTTTATTTTGTTCAGTGTAAAGTGCTTCCCCGCTGGGAAGGGCCAAACGGCTCAGGAAGCACTGACAGCTCAAAACCTGTAACGATCAGTTCCTTGGGTGGTCAACCCCAATACCATGGTGAACCCCTCTTTCTGGAGCAACTCTAGGTAAGCAAGAAATAATGTGAAAGATCACAATTTGAAGGACTTTAGAAGACGCTCATGAAGTGCTCGTTCTTACTGTACTGTACCAAGAACTGTTTTGTTGATTTTAATCAGTGGAACTGCTAAGGTTTGATGGGGAAAAATGTAGCGCTCCATGTACTTTGAAAGTCAGGGAACTCCCATTCATCGCTGTGAAGATTTATTGGGGAAATATGACAAGGGATTTTAGATCAACTTGAGCTTCATCCTCGTGGGATTGCGTTAGAATCTTAAAATTGCTATTACTTTGTGCAAGAGGGTACTGGTAATATGGATGGAGATGTAAAACTTCCAGAAGTGCTTGATTTTTATTAGAATTTGACCCTCGGGTAATAAACAGCAGAAGTATTAAAGAAGCCAGGACTTGGAGTGGTCAATACTGGCTCTGGTTCCAGATTCTCACAGATGTATAACCTCTCCCTCTAACCTGTGGGTGTCTGGTTTTGTGTCGTGGCAGCATGAAAGCTGACTGACACACTCCTTACATTTCTTCTAAGGGTTTCATAGATCGCAGTCTTACATTTGGATCCTTAATCTATTTGCAGTTGATTTTCTCCAAAGCCAGGCACGACACCTAAAACCACAATTCTACTAACTATCTCGCAGCTTTCTGTGTAAGACGTGACCATAATGAAATACATCATGCATTGGTTTGCTTTGGTTTGGTTTGGTTTGGGGTTCAGGGAATGAGATGGAACCAGGGCCTCACACATTTTAGTCGGCCACATCCACCTAAGTGAAAACTTGAAGACAGATTTTTGTGAGTAGTCTTAGTCAGTGCTTGAAATAAGCTTTAAGTATTATTCCTCCCAAAGTTCGCTCTTTAGTGCTAATTAAGGCCATTTATGCTCATCTTTCCTGCAGGCATTTTTATTTCAATATACTCCCCAGCTTCTGGGATTTCGCATGGATCCAGGGACTTGGTGCTGGCTGGCTGGCTTCCCGTTTATGTAGCATCTTCCTTAAAGAACATCATATTTTTATGCTTGTGGGAGAGAAGCTCAGTATGCTGACTCTTTCTGACGGCTGTGTAGTGATGCCTGGCCGTAAGTCTGAAGGCTTGGGGCCGGAGCCACACCTCCTCTCTGTGGAGAAGCCGAACAAGCTGATTCCCACACAAAGCTGCACTTCCTCTTTCTCGGTCTGGACTCTGCAGTCCAGGTCTAGCCTTAGGGTGAGTGCCCGGTCATCGAGCCATTTGCTTTCGCAGCCCAGGAACTCCTGTTACTTTCCTTTTCTTGCCCTGCCTGCGGGCCTGGCTCCTGGGAACCGTACCTGCCTCTGAGCCCTGAGTTCTGCTTCAGGACCGCAGTGTGCAGTCAGGGATAATCCTGCCCCTTCACTGCTCTGTGCTGCTGCGGAAATCACTGGCTTGCTCCAGGCTTCGGAATGGGTATTGTAGGAGTAAGGCTGACTGTTTTTCCTTGATCCAGCTCTACAACACTTATAGCTGAACAATTCAAAATTTATTCTATTAAAGACTTGGACCAATATCTGTATTTCAAAACATAATCAGTCTCTGAGGCAATAGAATAATACGTATTAGCAAGTATACTTTTTGCTCCAAATAATTTCTTTCCGGGAATTAAATTGGTTTCTTCAAGTACCCTGCTGCCCAGAGAGGAGGACACTGTTCCCCGAGGGGCTGGACAAAGCCAGCAGCTGGTGAGTGGGGTGGGTGCTGTGCTGTGGGACACAGAGGCGTAGGACAGAAGCAGGCGGGAGGGGCCACCACCCTACTTCAGAGGATCAGAGTGAGCCCAGCAGCAGAAGAGTCCCTGGCCCTTCACTGCCAAAGTCCCAGAGTAGAATAAGGGAAGAGCCATCCACTCACAGTGGGAAGCAGGCGAGGGGGAATTCTGCTGAGGTGGGACCTGGGTCCACCCAGACTGTGCTCAGGTGGCCAAAAGCCACTCTTAGCCCTACATACAAAGGATTGGAAGCTTCCTCCTCTGAGTCTGTGACCCAGTGCCAACAAGCAGGTAAACAGCATTGTCCTACAGAGGGGCAGGGTATTCCCCAGCCCTCAGAGCAGCAGGCAAGAGTGGCCAGTGATGTGGGACAGAGGAAGCTGGGCAAGGTCTGGAAGGAGCCAACCACACACGGGTATTGGGGTCCCCAGGCTCTCCCTACCCACAGGTACCACAGCAAGTGGGAAAACACCGTGGAGACAAACATGGTAGAGAAGTGGACACCCAAGATACTGTCAGCTGAAGACATGTCCCAGTCCCCACATCCAGAGAAGATCAGCCCTTCCCCCAGCATGAATCCGACTGTAAGCCCGGCAGGGCTACACAGCACACTGCTGGGGTCTGACTTGGACACTACCACAGAGATGTGGACATCGGAGGAATCTTACTATTTTTCTCTTTCTGGTTTCTTTGATTGGTTTTCTTTTTTCAGGCTTATTGGGACTGTTTTGTTGTTTGTTTTTCTTTTGACTAAATAGGTGTCTTACTTTTATTTTTGTTTTGTTCTAGTCATTTTTCTCTCTTCCCTCAACTATTTCTCTTACTTTTATGATACTTTCATATGAATGAGCATTGTTTCTTCTTTTTCTGGTTTGCTTCAATATTCTTTTACTTTACCTTTCATACTTTCTCTTCTGCCCTCTTCTCCAGCCTCCCAAAACTTGGGTGATCATCCTTAGCCTTAGAACCTTGCTTCTACTATATTTCTCCTTGTTTATCTCTAATTTTGTTCCCTAGCCCTCCTAAATAACCCCCCAAACAGGGTAAAATCAATCTAACAAGGGAAACTCATTACATGCAAGCTCCTGGTATATGTTGGTTTGTGTTATATAACTGTATAGCTTGCTCCTATGGTCAAAGGGACCAAGTTCATAGTTACCACAGTTTGTCCATTTCTAGGCTGTTCTTGATGGTATTGTTGTTGCTAATTGTACTACTTTAGCCAAGATGGCATGCATATTGTAATCAGTTTTTTCTCCCTTATTTGATAGCATCATGATTATCTGGGTTAATACCATCACCCTAACAATCCAGTACCAAAGGATGGAGTGCTGAACCAAATAAATATCAACTTCTCATCCTGAATAAATTGGGAAGGTAGGCTGTTGGAATAGACACAAAGACCATGAACCACCTACATCTAGAAGACATCTCTGAGGAATAGACATTTCCTAAGGAATTCTTGATACTAGGGATAAAAGTATCTATCAAGAAAAAACCTACAGGCACCAACACAGAAAATAAAATAAAAAATAGAAGATAGAAAATGACAAGATGCAGACATGAAATGCAACCACAGACCTCCAGTCCACCCAGGACAAGTCCAGAGTACAACGAGATAGAAGAAATAAAAAGCTACACATGTGTCTTTCTGAAATGATAGCAACAGAAGTGAAGAAAAAAACAGATATGGCTATAGAAAAAAATAATCTCTCAGGTAAAAAAAGAAATGATGATGAAAATGGAAGACACGCCCAATGAATCTAGACTAGTCACAAAAAAAAATAGAGAAGCTTAGGAAAATGGTGGGAACCACAAAGGTCCAACATAGGAAAGAAGTGGAAGCCATGGAACAGGTCCAAACAGGCTGACTAAAAAATCCAGGAGATTAAAAATTCCACTGAAAGTATGCATGATAGATTGAGCAAAAACAAAGATAGGATATAGATCTAGAAGACAGAATTTCAGTTAGCACCCTCAAAAAGAACAATATCTTAAAAGTAGCAAGGAACCATGAAAAAGTCAGTCTAACAGTTGCAAGATGAAGCAAAGAAAAACAACATAAGATTGACTGGAGTTAATGAGAGAGCTATAGATAATACAAACACTGTAAAAAATCTCTTCACAGAAGTAATGGCAGAAAGCTTCCCAAACATGGATAAAGAATTTGACATTCAAATAAGTGAGGTATATAGAACTCCAAGTAGGTGTGACAAAATAAATATACACCAAGACATACAATAATCAAGATTCCAGAAATTTGGCACAAGAACAGAATACTAAAAGTGACTAGCAAAAAGAAACAAATCATCTATAAAGGAAAACCCATGAGAACCACAGACGTCTTCTGAATACAAACCCACAAGTCAAGGAGCTTGCAATGAAGTATTTAAAGTTCTAAAAGACAGTAAACCCCAACCCAGATTGATGTACCCTGCAAAACTGTCTTTTAAAACCAATGGAGAAATAAGATACTTCCATAACAACTGAAGACCACAAAATGAGCTCTCCAAAATGCTTGAAAAGATTTTCTAGAAAAAGATAATGAAGACCACAATTCCAAGAACACCAATAGAAAGAAGCCTCCAGGCAGGGCAAGCAATTATACAGAGGGAAAACATATGGTGTTGACAACAGCAAAACAATATAAGAAGAATAAGCCAATACATATCCGTCAATGTTAATGGTCTCAATTCACCAATCAAAAGAAACAGACTGGCAGAATGGATCAAGAACCAAGACCCAACAAAATGCTGCATACACAAAACACACTGAACTCAAAAATAAATTCATAGACTCAGTCAAAGGATGGAAAACAATACTTCATATGGCATGAACCCAGAAAAAAACAGGGGCAACTACACTGTTTACACACAATGTCATACAAGTCAAGTTACACAAGTCACTGTTACACTGTTACACAAGTCAAGACTGATCAAAAGAGACAGAGAAGGTCACTAAACACTTTTTAAGGGAAAACTCTGTGAAGAAGAGATGACTATCATACATGCACCAAATACTGGTGCCCCCAACTTCATTAATGGACATGAAAAATTAAAAGAACACTAACACAACTGTAATGAGGGATCTTACTACCCCACTGTCACAAACAAACAGATTAACTAGACAAAAAATCAACAAAGAAATATAAGAACTAAATCAAACTTGTAAACCAGTGGGCTCAGTAGGTGTTTACAGAGTTTTCCACCCACCACAGGATACACATACTTCTCAGCTGCACATGGGATGTTTTCCAAAATAGACCACATATTAGCCCATAGAACATGCTTAAGAAAGTACAGAGGAATTAAAAGTGTCCCATACATATTATCTGACCATAGTGTAATAAAAATGAAAATCAGTGACAAAACTGCACAAACACCTGGAAATTAAACAACACTGTCATGAACAACCAATGAATCACAGGCAAAATTAAAGAAAAAATTAAACAGTATCTACAATTAAGTGATAATGATAATACAACCTATGGGATGAAATGAAAGCAGTCCAGGAGGGAAATTCACAGCAGTAAATTCTCACATTGGGAAAACAGAATGAGCTCAAATAAGCAACCTAGTATTGAACTTCAAACTACCAGAAAAAAAAAAAAGAATAAATCAAACCCAGATATCATATGAGGGAGGAAATTATAAAAATAAGAACAGAAATTGATGCAATCAAAACTAAGTAAATAATGCAAAGAATCAGTGAATCAAAGAGTTCATTCTTTGAAAGATTAAATAAAATTTATAAATCCTTAGGCAATCTTATCAAAAAGAGAAAAAGAAAGACTCAAATACATGAATTGAGGAATAAAAAAGGTGAAATCACAGTGGAGCATATGGAAATTCAGATCATCAATATCTGCTTTGAGATCTTGTACTGTAATAAGATGGAAAACACAGAAGAAATGGATATATTTCTAGATACATATGGAGTGCCAAAACTGAATCAAAAAGCTATAAAAACTCTACATAACCCAGTATCAATCAATGAAATTGAAAACATAATTTAAAACTTATCAACAAAGAAAAGCCCAGGTCCTGACAAATTCACTGCTTAATTATACAAGAAATATAGAGAAGATCTAATGTCACTACTGATGAAACTCTTTAATGAAATAGAAAGGGAAGCAATACTCCCAAAGTCATTCCTAGAAGCAAGTATTACCCTGCTACCAAAGCCAGAGAAGGACCAAACCGAAAAAGAGAACTATAGACCAATCTCCTTAATGAATATAGATGAAAAAATCCTCAGTAAGATACTGGCAAACAGAATGCAGCAAATCATCAAGAAGATTATTCACCATGACCAAGTAAGATTCATCCCAGGTATGCAGGGATGGTTCAAAGTATGCAAATCAATAAATGTAACAAACAATATAAATAGAGCCAAAGACAGAAATCAGATGATCATCTCAATACATGCAGGAAAAGCACTTGAAACAGTCGAACACCGATTCATGATAAAAATCCTACAGAAAATTGGAATAGAGCACCTCCGTCTCAAGCTTATAAAGGCCATCTATGACAAACCAAGAGCCAACGTCATACTAAATCAACAAAACTTACACCTTTCACTCTAAAATCAGGAACAAGACAAGAATGTCCACCATCACCACTCCTATTTAATATAGTTCAGGAAACATTAACCAGAGCAATTAGACAAGAGAAAGAAATACAGGGGATAAAAATAGAAAAGCAATAAGTTAAATTATCATTATTTGTAGATGACATGATACTCTACATAGAAGACCCCAAAAATTCCACCAAAAGACTTCTAGATTTAATAACCAAATTCAGTAGTGTAGTTGAATACAAAGTCAGTACTCAAAAATCAATACCCTAGAGTAAGCAGCCTGCCGCCCTGGACTGTGGTCTGCCAAGCCACGGCCACCCCAGGGCGGGGAAACCAGAAGCAAGAGCGTCTCCTGAGATCCGCGCCATGCTGGAACTTAGGGTGCCGAGCCAACCAGTAAGCAGCCTGCTGCCACCGGGGCATCTCTTAGCAGGTGACCATATTTGGTACAGCAAGTCGGGGGAGTTTCTTTCTACTATCTCTGAAGGCAGATATTTTTATCGCCGTTTTGCTTTGTCCTGATTAATGGTGTTGCTCTATTCAATACTCTGTGTTGATGTGTTCTATAATGTTGTGTATTTCTTTGATTTTGCTCTACCTAGTAGAAGAACAACTATTGTGAAGACAACGAGATATACAGTGTTGCCTGTTACTGTTGTCCTGGTGACCTGCTGTGATGTTCTGTGCCAATTTCACTATACTATCTCAACTGGCTTTATTCCATCCTTTTTTTTCTGTTTGCAGCTTCACTGTGTGTTCACTTTGTTTGCCTTAATTTTGTAACATGAACAGCTATTTCAGGGAGTACGTGGTTTATCAACTAGTGATTTATGGTTTTTTTTGAGGTTTTGTACTGTTTCTACCCTTTTTTCTGTATTGCTTTTTTTCTCTTTAAATAAAATTTTAAAAAAATTATTTAAAATAATGACCTTTGTGACATGTATAACAAACAATAATAACAAAGAAAAAGATAAAAATGTGTGGTCTACAGCAAGAAAGAGCTGTAGATAAAGATTTGTCAACACCAAGCAGAATGAAAAAGGAAACGGGCCCAGCATTCAGGAGGCTGAGGCAGGAGGATTGCCATGAATCGAGGCCAGTCTGGGGTACATAGTGAGTTCAAGGCTGTTCTGAACTACATAGCAAGACCTTGTCTCACAAAAAAAAAAAAAGATTAATTTTTTTTCCAATGGAAATGAAGCTTTATCTGATTTTGTTAGTTTGATAAATATACATGGTATAAAATTTATCATTTTAACAATTCTCCAGTAACAGTTCAGTGGCATTGAATATACTCATGTTGTTATGCACCAATCACTCATTTCTGGAATTTTTTCATCATTTCAAACTGAAACTGTACTCTGAATAGCTCCTGGCAATCCCCACTCTATTTTCTGTTTCAGAGACTTTGACTACCCTCGGTACCTCATATAAATGGAATCATATAATATCTATCTTTCTTATTATCCTTCTTAGAAGTCCTACCATGCTTTTTTTGTTCTATTACCATTGGTTCTATCTACCACATTGTGTCTTATTGGAATTTGAATATGTGTGATAGTTCAAACAAATTTTTTTCTTTTTTATCAAAAATGAGATATTATAATACCCATTGATCATTTTCTGTTATTTGGTTCAGAAAGCCCTGTAATTCTTTCAC
>PVJX010019562.1:0-19585 GCA_004027295.1 Dolichotis patagonum | reverse complement strand
CGTAAAGTACTGTGTTGCCTATGTTGTCCTCTTCTGATCTGATCTGTACTGCCCCCTTTTGTTTTATTCTCTTTTAAATAAAAAAAAATCAATACCCTAAAACCAGGGCTACAGCTCAGCAGCACAATCCCTGCCTCGCAAGCGTGAGGTCCTGAGTTCAATTCTCAGTACAAAAAAAGAGTCTATAGCCTTCCTGTGTGCTAAAAACAAATGGACTGAAAGAGAAATCAGGGAAACAACACTTTGCGCAGTAGAATTTTTAAAAATGAAATACTTAGGAATCAATCTAACAAAAGAAGTAAAAAACAATCTATACATTGAAAACTATGGTCCTCTGAAAAAAATTGTAGAAGATATAAAAATGTAAAAAATCCCTTGTTCTTGGATAGAAAGAATCAACATAGTGAACATGGCCCTACTCCCAAAATTTTTATACAAATTTAATGTAATCTCAAACAAAATACAATTAGCATACCTCACATAACTAGAGAAAACACTGGTAAAGTTCATTTGGAACCAGAAGAGACCTAGAATAGAAAAAAAAATTCTAAGCAACAAAGGCAAGGCAGAGGGCATCACAATCCCTGACTTGAAATTATACTACAAAGCTACTGTGATAAAAACAACATGGTACTCACAGAAAAACAGACCTGAGGATCAGAGGAACAGATTAGAAGATACAGACAGAATTCCAAATACATTCAGCCACCTGATCTTTGACAAAGAGGCCAAGTATATTCACTGGAAGAAAGCCTCTTTAATAAATAGTGCTGGAAAAACTGGCTTTCCATAAACAGAAGATTAAAACTTTGCCCATGTCTATCACCATGCACTAAACTAAAATTGAAATGGATCAAAGATCTAAATATTAAAATAGAACCACTTAATCTGCTGGAAGAGAGAATATGTAGAACTCTTGAAGACGTAAGTGTAGGCAAAGATTTCACGAGCAAAAGTGAATCACTCGAGAAACACAAGAAGGATCAACCTTATAGGCTTGCCTTTCTCATTTCTAATATTGTTTTTTTAATTTTTTTATTTTATTTTAAAGAGGGTAAAATTAAACACAACAAAACAGAACACAAGAAAGCAATGTAAGAGATATAAATTTCAAAGCAAAACAATCAGAGATAATATAGAACTGATCTGAACAGGATGAGGAAGGCATTTCAGGTCTTCAAGACCAGACAATAGGGAAGCCAACAATGCCTGTCATAGTGTCTCATTTTCTTCAAAATAGCTGTCCATACCTTCATGTATGTTGAACTTAAACAAAACAAAACAGGCTAAAATCACTCTGAACAAAGAATAATAGTATCGCTGTATTTCACTTCATGACACTATGAAATCAGCACTGGGTACCTTAGTGTCTCTTTTTCTTCAAAGTAGTTGTTCATTTCATCATGCATTATATAATCAGTTCTCATAAACTGTTTATAGGTTTTACACATGCATGAGTCTCTACATATATTTCTATCCTTTCTGTATTAGAGGGAAAAACAAAACATAGCAAGACAAAACAAAACAAAGTTCTATAAAAACATGAAATGAAAAAGTCATAAAGATCCACAGTACAAGGTGATCTACAATGGTTACTGTGTTGTCTTTTATTATCTTCAATAGAATTGTCCATATCATCAGGCATAGTATAATTGAATATAGCAGTACATAACAATATTAATAAAAACAAAACATTGTAGACATTGTAAAACTTCAAAAGAAGGTAACAATCAAACCAGAGTGTGGTATACTAGTGAATCTTGTCATCTTCAGTATAGTTGCCTATACTCTCAGACTTGATACTATCAATCATAACAGATTTGAATAAAATCTGTCAATACAAAACAGCAATCTAACAAACCAGATTCAATTAAGATCAGTCATGATAAAACACTGTAAGTTACACAGGGTTTCAGATTAAGTTAATAGGAAATTAAGGATGATTACCACACTATATCCTGCTATTTTCAGGATAGCTATCTGTGCCCTCAAATCTAGTACAAGTAGACAAACTGGAACAGAATATAATCCATCTAAACAGCAGTGTGAGTGATGTGGATTTTAAATCGTGATACACTATTAACAATATCCTCTGTCTTCTTTTTTTAGATTGTTCCTCCCCTTTCGCTCCCACAGGGTGCTGCGCATTTTGGGTCTCACCAAACCCCTCAGTTTTTAGATTGGGAGGGGGGCAACCTGCTATTTACCTAAGTAGTTCCAAACCTTCTCCCTCCTGGACTTGATCTCAAATTGTATTCCTTTACCTACAAAAGCCTCAAGATTTTCCTTTGTTATAGCCGAGTAGTTCTCTACTGCACAAAAGTATCATGTCCTTTCAACCTATCTGCAGGTGCTGGTTGAGTTGTCCTTATTTCTCTGGTTCCCTGTCACATAGAGCATTATTTTCTCATATTTTATTTTTGGCCCATAAACTCTTTTTCACATTAATTATATTTCCTATACAGAGCACCTCGGTGGACCCTACCTCCTGATATACTCCACCTGTGTTTTTTTCTTTTTTATTTAGTATATCAAGGCCATCTATGTTAGAGATTATAGCCAACCTTCTCTGTCTTATTTCTGCTATGCTATTTTTCTGTCATTGGTTGTCTACTTTTCTCTTTCATTCCACTGTCTGCCACATTCATTGAGGCCTTTCTGCCACTGTTCCTGAAATCCTGGTATTTTTTTCTCTCTCTCTAGAATGTCCTTCTCTCTCTCTAGAATGTCCAGTATTCTCTGTAGGGTTGGATTGGTGGTCACAAATTGCCCCAGTTCTTCTTTGTCATGGAAGTATCTTGTTTCTCCATTAATTTCTACAGATAGTTTTGCAGGGTACATCAACCTGGGTTGGAGGTTATTTTCTTTCAGGGCTTGGATTACTTCACTCCAAGCTCTTCTTGGTTTGATGGTCTGTGTCAAGAAGTCTGTCATAATTTTTATGGGTTTTCCTTTATAGGTGATCTGTTTCTTTTGTCTGATGGATTTTAATATTCTGTTCTTATATTAAATTTCTGGGATCTTGATTATTATATGTCTGGGTGTAGCTCTGCTTTGGTTGTAGGTGGCTGGAGTTCCGTATGCCTCATACATCTGAATATCATTTTCTTTTCCTATGCTTGGGAAATTTTCCTTAAGTATTTCTGTGAATAGCCTTTGTAATTCTGTTTTTACTCGTGCTTCTTCACTCACATTTTTGAATCTTAGGTTATAGATCCTCTTGTCATTTTCTAGCCTTTATATTGTTATTGCCTGTTTCCTTGTTATTTTTAAGAGACCTTTCCTTTCATGATCACACATTGCAAAGCTGTCTTCAAGTTTTGATAGTCTATCCTTAGTTTCTTTCAAGCAGTTTTGCCAGCTTTCAGTGGAGTTTTTAATTTCTTGGTAATCTCTTTGAATCTGCTTCATGTATTCTAGGTTTCCTTTATATTCTTCTTTGAACATTTCTTTCCCTTTTTTGTGTTCCTCCATTCTTCTGTCTGTGTCTTCTGGAGAAGTGCTTATTATTTCTTTTATTAATCTACTTATATCTTGCTTCACTTGAATTAATATTTCACTTTTGAGCTCAACTACGAGGTCCCAAAGATGTCTCTTTATGTCCGCTGATGCCATGTTTGATATTGCATGTTTGCTGCCCTTAATCTCTTTTGTATTTACCTCTCCTGTATCAATATTCTCAAAGTTGGGGGCTGGGAGCTTTTTCTTATTTCTTTCTCTTGTCACGTTTTTGGTTTCTTCCATATAGGTGTATAGTGGAGGTCCCAGCCCCTTTCCTTGTTGGTTATGGTTCTTTTAAAGCACGGTGGCTAGGGATTTCTGCCCTCTCCAGTTTTCTATTGGTCACTAAGGTGCAAGCAGGGGCGGCATATGCTGGCCCCTCCCTTCCGGACCAGTCAACCTTTGGGGGCCTTCACTGCGTTATTGTGTGCTGCACATAGGGAATCAGTATGGGATGGCTTATTGGGTCCCGGCCAGGGGCATGACCCAGGCCATGCAGATCCCACAATCTGCTCTGGGAGGGGAGCAACCAACTGAAGTCACTGCCATCCCTTGTTCATGCCCATCCTGCCCGATTCCAATATGTCGTCCAGTTGGCCGCCCCTTTCCCGTGGGAGGGTCTTATTCCCAGCATGCACTGCGGGTTAATGCTGGTCCCTTGCTGGCTCCATTCTCTGCTGGGCTCCCCGACCTCTGACTTCAGTGCGGCTGCTGTTTGATTTTGGGCGGCTCCCGAAAGTTGTGGAGGCACAAGTTCGGGCCACTCAGGCCAGTTGTGATGGCGCAAATTCAGGAGGCTCAGCAAGCACACTGTGACCACTAATCTTAGCTTCTCTAATGGTAGCCCCAGGACTACATGTTTGACCAGCTCTTTCCCCTTCAGTTTCTTCCTGGGTGGAGAGAATCCATCTCCCTCTGTCCAGACCTCTCCAGGATGTTTTATTCTGGCATCTAAGTTGTCTCTCTCAGGGAGGCTCTGTATCCTCTGCTTATCGGTCCACCATCTTTCAAAAGTGACTTCATCATTTTCAAGAAAGATTAAAATTTAGAGTATATTTAAATGTTTATTATTGTAGTATTCAAATTCTGAAAAGACAAATCTAAATATAAATTATTAAATTTTTAAAGCTTTAACCTTAATTCTAATATTTCCTGTGTATATGTATATAGAAATGATTATTTTCCTTTAACATTGAAAAATATAATATATAAAGAAGATGTCTCTTTCTATAAAAGATTTTACCCCAAGAGAGATCTACTGTGTCTATATATTTACATACACTATGACAGTAGAGAATCAACCACTAGAAAAAGGTAAAAATGAGATGATAAAAGCTTAGTGCTTAGAGTGGTTGATCATTTAATTTGCCACCTAACTTTGGCTTAAAGCATAGTCTGTTAGTTTTTTATAATTAATAAAATAGCCCTTTGGGATACTTTTAGCTTTACAAGTCTACCAAAACTAAAGCAACCCAACCCAAATCAAAGTAAACCAAATGAAACAAACTAATTCAGGGTAAATTTCTTAGCTTTCAGAAACACAGAAGCAAGCCCATTTCTCAGGACGTAGAATTAGGTATGAATACCAATTTCTGACGAGATACCTGGCAAGGGCATTGAGCAGTAGGGTGACCTTCATGACAGTTTATAGTATAAAAACAGAGAGTATAACATTAAAGCTCACTCAATAGCAGTGTTTAGCAAGGGCCTAAGTAATGGAGCGGAAACTTCCTGGAGTCTAACTGGATTTGATCAGCCAGCTCTCACTGGTCCCACATGGCCATGGGGCGGATGTAGGCAGGGGTGGGGTCCCCCACTGGGCTGGCTGAGAGGAGCCTTGGCTTGGGTTTATAGTCTGTTATCTCCGTCTTGACCTTCATTATAGTCTCTGATCCAGGAGTCTCCCAGGGCTCTGCAAATTACGTAGCTGTTTCTACCAACAGGAATTTGCATTCGTAAGCTTTTCCCTGCACTTCCTGCGTGTTTTTCGTTACCACGTGCTGCTGATCTAATCTTTACCAACTGGCCCTGAAGCAAGGCCAGCAGACTGCTATAGCTGCTGGTTTCAAACAGGAGCTTAAAGAGACTTCTTTCTGTGGTCTGTTGGTCATTTCAGAACTTTGAAAATGGAATGGTCAATTCATCAGAAAGAAATAGCAGGTGAGTGTGGCGGACTTTCAGCGGCCCACAGGAGAGAGACCCTGGTGTGTCGGGACCTGCACCGTGCAGTTGACTCGGGGTATCGGGAGAACAAGGAACTCCTCCCCTCTCTGGGGGGTGGCTGTGATCCTGCCGGCACACAGGCTGAGAATCAGACATCTCATGTCGTCCTGTCCCCCGTCCCGTGTCAACACCCCCCGCCATGCACGCTTGGCAAGCGGGAGCCAGTGAACTACACATCTTGTGAGAAGATTGGCTATGTTATTTAGTATGAGCTCCCTGTATGCAAAGATAAGAACAACCATTTGGAAGAAAACAAGAGACAATATGACAGATAGTGAAGATCTCTTGTTGTCTAGCTTTGAAATTTATGCTTTCTTATGTCCCGTTCTGTTCTGTTTTGTTGTATTTAATTTTAGCCCCTTTAAAATAAAAATTAAAAAAATAAAAAATAAAAATAATAATAAAAAAATCTTTACCAAAAGTTTCTTCACCAGGTTAGCAACGAATCTGTATTAGTTCTTTCTCTGCTTTTCAGAGATGATCCATGTTTTTCAGCACCAGAAGCTCATATAATGTGGAAAGTCATGCAGTGTGCATGTGTGTGTGCGTGTGGTTACAAAAAAAAGAATATAAGTACAAAAGTATTTATTAAAATAAGAAAGAAGTTATATCTTTTGCAAACTTAACAAAACTGCACCACCGTGTGAACCTGTCGCCAGGGCCTCTCTCGGGACTTCGAGGCTTCGGCTTCACTAGCTTTGTGAGAAAATCGTGCCTAGCAGGAAAATTTATACTTCTGCCTCTACATTTCAGCTCAATTTTCACAGTCAGTTTCATGACTTTTGTCACCAAGAGAAGAACCCAGGACAGTAACCCTGGGGTAAGCTTGATTCTGAAAATAGTCTAAGGTATCTTGAAAATACTAATAGATTCAGTCTTTGCTTTCTTCCTGTTGGCCTTTATGGCCAAATGGTCTCAACCTTGATGGGAAACTTGGCATTTCTGTTCACTGTCCTAACGCATCCCTGATTTACCAAAGTCTCTGTTTTGAGGCTGCACCCTGACACACCTGACACCCAATTTATCTTCTCAAAATGCCTGAGTTCTTTTCTGTTTTTCTGAAGTTCTACAAGAGAAGATTTAAAAGCTCCCCATGCCACGAGAGAAAGTCCTCAACAGATGCCTGCGGGTTATTCTTTCATCTTTCACGAAGTCATTCTTATGCTCAACCCATGATTGAAACCTGGCCCAGGAATGTAGCTCAGTGGCACAGCAACTGCCTGACGGATGTGAGGCCCTAGGTTTGATTCCTGGTACCAAAAACAAATCAAAAGATCAGAACACCTTGTGTGTCCAGCTTTTTTAAGTTTTTGAGATGCTCCCACCTACACGAGTCACTTGGTCTTTACAACCTGTAAGGAGAAATTGTTATCCTTATTTTGTAAATGACTAAACTAAGTCACAGGCTGATTCATCCTATCAACTTATACTTACCTCTGGAAGGGTTTAAAGCTGTAATCTGTGCACATGTAATTATATGTATGTTGTAAATACACATGTAGGTTGTATATAATGCATATATTTATTCTCAACCCTTTTAAGATTCTCAATAAAAGAGATAGTATCTTTAGTTTCTTCTCTTAAATCCCCAAATAATATGTAAAGACTATGTCCAAGAAACAGTAGGCAGCTAAATATTTTATTGCTTGCCAATTTTAAAAAAAGACTAAAACTTATGCAAATGAGCTACAATACATTTTTCTTAATATGTGTTATGGTTTGATACATTGTGTCAACTTGAGCAGCTTAGAAGTTTAACTGAGAGAATCAGCAGGGAGCCAGGGTTCTTACTTTGTAAACATCCTCAGCCTGTGCAAAGGAGGGCAAGGAGATTTTGTAAGTGCTACACCTGCCCTGGAGGGTGGGGGTGACTTGTGTACAATATAAGCCAGAAGAGGCTTGTGCTTTCCCCTTTTGCTCTGGCTGCTGCCTTGAAGTGTTGCCCCAGTGCCACACCACCCTGCCTTGGAGCCAGCTGATTACGGACTGAAACCTCCACAAACAGTGAGCTAAATAAACCTTTCCTTCCTTCATTTTGGGTGTCGGGTGTTTTGTCCCAGCAATGAGAGAAAAGTAACCAAGGCAATACGGTTGTAGAGTCTATGGTTTACTGACAAATTTATGCATTTTTTTGAAATTTTATTGCATTCTGATGGATGATAAGTTCTTTGGACCAAAGACAAGTTAGTTATTTGCTCAGGAACTAAAAATAAGAAAGTTCCTGGAAACCAAGCTAAATAAATTGAATGAGGGCTATATTCTCATTCCAAAACCACTGTTATAAACCACCAGAGGGCCAGGGATATAGCTCAATGGCACAGCACCTGCCTGGCAAGTGTGAGGTCCGCAGTTCAATTTCAGGCACCGAAAAAATAAATTAGTTAAAAAATTTCAAAATGCTGATTTACATGACTTTGCTTATTTATGTTCCCAATTCGTTGTGGACATGGTGGTGGTGATGGTGGTGTTGGTGGTAGTGGTGGTGGTGGTGGTGTTAATGGTTATGATGGTAATGGTGGTGGTTGTGATGATGGTAATGATGGTGGTGTTTGTTATGATGGTGATGATGGTGGTGGTGTTTGTTATGATGATGATGGTGCTGGTTGTGATGATAGTGATGGTGGTGGTGATGGTGGTGGTGGTGGTTGTGGCTGTGGTGGAGTCAACGGTTGTGATGGTGATGGTGGTGTTCACAGTGGTGGTGATGGTGATGGTGGTTTTCACAGTGGTGGTGATGGTGATGATGATAGTGCTGGTTGTGATGTGGTGATGATGATGGGGGTAGTTGTGATAATGATGATGGTGTTGGTGATGGTGGTAGTGGTGGGGTGTTAATGGCTGTAGTGGTACTGGTCGTGGTGCTGGTGGTGCTGGTACTATATACTGAACCTAGGGCTTCACACATGCTCTACCATGCTCATACCTGCCCAGCCCTAAATTCCTAAATTTTTCATCCCAAAGGCTGCACTGATACAATCCAGAATGCCCTTATCATATCAAACTACAGAAGAATGTTTATCAAAATGCCATACCTTGCCATCAGGAGTTGGCTATGTTGACAAAAATGTAGTTCTTAATAGAGTATAAATATATGAATATTAAGAACCCCTGAGGAGACTGGATGTTATGACAACTTGAAAAAACTACCTTTTTCTGAGTATTTCTAGTTTTTAGGATTAGTAATCAAAACTTAGGGGAAAACATTCTACAAAAGACAGGTGTACTGACCTGGTATAGCAAAGTATTTTGTTTGCAACTATATTTAAAATGCTGAAACTGAGATGAAGGATTGCAAGTCTGAGCCTAGTCTGTGCAATTTAGCAATTTAGTGAGACCCCCACCTCAAAATCAAAAAGAAAAGGGACAGAGTCATAGATCAGTGTGAACCCTGAGTTCAGTCCCCAGTAACACAGAAAAATATGCACAGAATTACACAGAGTATTTATTTGGCCATGTTCTAAAATTCTGGACATTTCATGTTTTGGAAATATAATGAAACTTACTTAACAATGCAAATGTTAAACAAAGGAAATCTTGGATTGGCTAAAGGAAAAATAGAATTCATTAGCATGTTTCCTTAAGAAATGACAATAGCCAACTGCTGAGTAGAAGCAATGGACATTAGAATTGTTATTTCTTTAATTTTCTTTTCTTTCTAACTTTCTATGTAAAATTTAGGAATAATAATTATTTTTTAATTACAAATTAAAAAATTGTGATAATGAGACTTTTCCAGGTGTTTATGTCTTAGCCAAAGTGTATAAGAAATATGTTACCTTGTAACTCTCTCTCTCTCTCTCTTTTTTTTTTTGTCAAAGTGATTGTTTTCTTTTGAGACAGGGTCGCGTGATTTAGTGAAGGCTGTCCTTGAACTCGATATGTAGTCCAGGTTGGCCTCAAACTTGCAACAATCCTCCTGCCTCAGTCTCCCAAGATCTGGGATCAGACACACATCACGCCTGGCTTGTCAAAGTGACTGTGTAGGATGTACGCAGAACACTAGCAGGCAGGCACTTACAAGTCGTCTTCATGATTTTGATGCTAAACACTGCACTCCACACTTTTAATTCTGTGCTGGCTTTACAGAAAAGGAGGCAACAGACTTTCGGATTTTTAAGAACCTGGCTGTAGACCCAGCGTGATAATTCTATTAATGATAGGTTGCTAGCGGTTATACTAGAAGCTGCTTAGGGCAGATCACACTGAGGAGCACAGTAAGCGATGTGAGCCTTGTTTTTGCAGTTGGGCTAAACATACTCATTTGACATTGAAAACTGAAATCTCTTCAGATGAAAATGCAGCATAAAAATTCTCCATAGAATCAGTTGACTAAGCGCAGTCAGATATTACAAATATAAAAATCTATGAATCTTTATCAGTTTCAGTAGCATGGTGAAAGGATTCAAACAGAGATCCCTCAGACCAGGCCTAACAAACACAGCAGTGCGTGTGCACAGCGACACCCAGTGGCCAGGAGGACTATTTCCGTAACTGGTGGTGGAGCAGTTGATGAACTCTGGGAATGAAGAGTTCTGTGATCACCTGTGCTCTTGACGGACTTCCGGGCGGATGCCAGAGCTGCTCGTCTTTCTGGGATGATGGGGCCCCTGGGTGGGGGTCAGGCGGCGGAGGCAGGAGCAGCAGCAGCTGCGGGCTCAGGTGACACAGGCAGATGGCGCAGGTGCGGGCGAGGTGAGGAGGGCAGAGCAGGCGGTGAGGAGCGAGCCCGGGAGCACGGGTGCCTCTGCGAGTCTCGGTGGAACGTGAGGAGTCGCACAAGGGAGGAAAGAGGGACTCCAGCCTGTGCTGTCAGCGTGTTGTGTGCTTGCAGAGCCTCCAGTGTGGAAGACACGATGTCTGCAGCCCACTGTCCCTGGGGGGCGCTGTCTTGGAAAGGGCTCGTTAGTCCACACGGAGGACTTCACCTTCTCAGGCCCACATCGGGAGGCGTATTTCTCGGTTTGCATTTTAGGAGGCAGGTCATTTGTTGGAATCCAGTGACCTGCTCGGTAATAACAGTGGCAACTTCAGTATCTACCGAGCACTTCCTCCCAGCTGAAGGTCCTCTAGGAGCCTGGAAGTGGAGGGCCACAGGTCCAGCCGAGGCACGGGGACGATCGCCCGAAGGGCAGGCTCCACCTCTGGATTCAGAAGGAACTGGTTTGGCGCCAGAGCCCTGTGCTGCCATCACTTCCATGACGAATCCTGGCGATGACGCAGTTCGTTCTCCACCTGGGTTTTGCCACCTTTAGTTTCAAATGGAGAAGTGGTTGTCAGGGAAACCAGACTTTCTCGGCTGAGGCTTTTGTTTGTTTGTTTGTTTGGTACCAGGAATTGAAATCACAGCCTCATGTTTGCCAGGCAGGTGCTGTGCCACCAAGCTACATTGCAGGCTGTTTGCTTGTTTGTTTTATTTTTGGTACCAAGAATACAACTCAGGACCTCGCTCTTGCCAGGCAGGTGCTTGTGCCACTGAGCTAAATCCCAGGCCCCATTTTGTTGTACTATCCTGCCAGGCATTCTGTTCAGGGGTCTCTACTTTGTCAGATGACTGATCTGGGTGTGTTAAACCAAGGACCTAAGTGTCCAGCAACACAGCAGTTCAGCAAACCTCAGTGTCCTGCTGGCTTCTTGCAATCTGGTTTCAGTTCCCTTTCTCTTCTGCTAAACTCTCTCCTTTGGAATCATGACTGTCCTCTCCATTAAACCACGTGACCGTCTCTTAGCCCCTCCGTGGCCGCGGATGGCCGTGACCCTTTCTGAGTCACTGTGTGTCTCAGGCCTTCCCCCACTGTTATAGCAGAGCACCTCAGACTGAGTAACACACAGAGAGCAGAAATTTACCTCTTGCGGTTCTGGAGTCCGGGAAGTTCATGGTGGAGGTGCCGGCAGCCTAGTGTCAGGGGAAGGATTGTGAGATGGTGCCTGACTGCCATGTCCTCTGGAGCAGGTGGACACTGTCCTCACATGACCAAAGGGACGGAAGGGCAGAAAGGGACAGAGTCTCTGCTGGTTACGTGGGCACTGGTCCCGTCCATGACAGTACAGCCTCGAGGCCTCACGACTCTGGAAGAGCCCACCACTCCGTGGCACCGCTGAGGGGAGCAGCTTCCAGCGTGAATTCGCTCCAGGGCACTGTGTTTGCGCCGTTCTCCTCCTGCTCTTTGGCTCCTTCATCTACTTCCTCACTAGGCACTTTTCTGTTCCAGGCCTTTCCTCTTCATTTGCTTCAGTCTCAGCACTTGTCTCTGAATGTCAACCATGACCATTATGCAAACAATCTTCCTCAGTCAGACCCTGGTTTGGCCTTACCTGCCCTCTGGACTGGTCTTCCTTTGCCTGCAGAAACTGACCACTGCCTCAAGTTCAAGGCACTTAACTGAACTGGCCACACTATCAAATGACCACACTATCTCCCACACCTCACTTCTCCAACTCACTTTTTTCTAGACTCCAGCTTGCTCTTCCTGCCTAACCACAGGTCTCTAAAGCCTGTCTTCCACCTGAGTCTGCGTGATTACCTCCACCCACCACTCAGTCTGAACCCCAGCCCCGCCACCTCCACCCAGCCGACTCGCTGCAGCGCAGCCGACCTTGGTGTCACCAGCAGCAGCATGATCACATGTGACCGGCTGGTTCCTGCTGGCAGTGCTAACCTCTGTAAATCCCTTCTCCCCGGGCCTTCCTGATAACTCTAGTTCCCTCTAGTTCTCAACCTGCTGTTATTGTCCTTCCTTCGTGTCCACCCTGTGAGTGTTAGTCTGCCCAGGGGGTTATATCTTTTGTTCTCTTCCTTCTTCCCTCTTTTCATTCTATCCCCTTCATAGTAAACTCTGCTATCATACCAAGCACCTGGAGCCCTTTTCTGTAGGTAGTTAATTCTTCTACTTTATGAGCCTTGGTAGAAGACAGCATCAGACTTCTCCTTCAGAGGACAAAAGGAGAAAGATTTCCTTTCCTGGCTGTCCTTGTAGTTGGGGCGAGACAGGAGCACATGACCTGGACTCCAGCCACATCTGTCCAACCCTGGCCAGCAGGGGTAGCAGACAGGCTGAAAGCCGGTGTGTGAGAGAAAGGGACTCGAGGGGGCAGCATGGCCACAGGCCTGCACCCAGTGTCCACAGACCAGCTCTAGACAGGACTGTGGGTGTCATTTCCAGCTGCGGCCTGATCCTGTTTCTCCACCTCTCTTGAAAACTATTTGCTCCACACGGTATCTAGTTAGCAGTCTCTGTTCCTTTCTAACCTTTCAGGGTGGTTTCCATCGCATGTGGCTATGAAGCCTACACAATTAAATCTCCCATTCTGACTCCTGTATGTGTACTCACGGGTCCCAGATCCATCTCCCAACTTGGGCCTGAAGTTTTAAATCTCTATCGGCTATTCCAATAGGACCTCAAACGTCTCCAGTCTGGACTCAATTTCTCAATCAAATCCATGACTCTTAAGGATTTTTATGATGAAGTCCACGGGTCAGCCAGACAAAGCTCCTCCATTTGAGGAGAAGGACGGCATCTGGACTCATCTCTGCTTCCCACCCTTGTGCACTCACTGGACGACACTGACTGCGCACAGTTCTGTGCGAGGCTCTGCGATCTATCCCAGGGGAAGCCAACCACAATCAGTAAGCCACAGCCTCTGACCTCAAAGACAGCCACAGTGTCGGGGGCCAATTCTCCAAGAGAAGAAAAGACCTCCTCTAAATGTCAGCTTCTCTTGTCTCCTCCGTGACTTTATTTTACTGATTATATTCTTTATTCCCTGAACCTTAAACCTCTAGCTCCTCCCCCGTTAAACTACACATAAACGTGTTTCTCTAATCTTAGGGGGAAAAAAAACAACCTAAACTAAACTAAGTCATCTAAACTAAGGAGCTAACAAAAACAGCCCCTGGAAAAGTACTGGGCAGAGGAGCTCCCAGCTGAGAAAGCTGGGGCTAGTTAGTCTGCAGACAATAATCTATGCTCAGTACTGTCACCTCCTCCCTCTTTTTTAAAGAAAATAAAACACTTTTACTAAAATAATGCACATATGTGTTAAGTTAGTTTAAAAGTAATACTAATGATAATAGCTAATATTCATTGTGCTTCTACTTTACTCCAGCACCATTTTCAGTATTTTATAGAAATTCTCTCATTGGGGCTGGGGATTTAACTCAGCGGCATAAGCACCTGCCTTGCAAGCACGCAGTCGTGAGTTCGATCCTCAGTACCCCAAAAAGACAAAAAAGAAATTCTCTCATTGTCTCCCCACCCTAAAGCTAAGAACTAGTATTATACTCATTTTATAACTTCAACAAGTGAGTACAGTAAAATTCATAGTAAAAATGGGTAATTCTCTACCCCAGCTTTCTCAGCTGGGAGCTCCTCTGCCCAGTACTTTTCCAGGGGCTATTTTGGTTAGTAACCTCTATATTTACAGAGTATGCTTACGTTATATCCTTTTCAAAATGTGGCATGTGTTGATTCCGTGAATTCAGACACTGTCTTTAGACACATGTTAGATAAAAATTTTGCTCTGTGACCCTGGTACAAAGTTGTGCCTGTCCGTCCGCAGCGCTCAGCACGATTACCAATGTTATTCTCACATCTTCCATTAATAACCACAGCAACCTCAAGCACACTGAACGTCGGGCCCACCAACCCTAAAAGTAGCACTCAGCCCATCATCTGTAGGGTGAGGACTGTGGTCGCCTCAGTGTTCCTTGCACTCACTTCCTCTCCATTATTTTTTTTCCCTGACCCTTAACACTCTGATCTCTCCTTCTAAGCTCGTACTCCAAAGTAACAGTGACATCCTGGGTGTCACTTCACAGAAACACGATAAGCCGTCCCAGTGTGGGGAAGACCTGGCTGTCCAGTGAGACGCCTGGCTTAGAATCGTGATCTGCTACTTAATGACAGTGTGACCCTGGGCAGGGGAGTCTGCTTCTGTGTGCCTCAGTGCCCTGAGGTGTCAGGTGAGAGCCCTAAAAGCACCTCCCTGACGGGGCGTGGCGACGTGTGCGCCAGCTGTGGTCTGGCCCTAGAATGCTCCCAATAATGTTGGTTCTTCTGTTCATCACTGGCCCCTGTCCAGGGCTCATAATGCCTGGTAGTTACTGCTTTCCCCACAATTTTATTCCTAGTCCTGAGATCCGATCGCTACCCAGGGGTGCTGCACAGCAGATAAATATCACAACAGTCTGAGCTGAGGAACGCTGACTAGGCGGAGGGAAGAGGAGACGCATTCATGCATTCAATTTGCTGAGCGCTTACAATGTGCCAGGCAGTATTAGGCGGTGGGCAGCCAGGGGTAAGCCAAACTCATGTTTAAAAAGGTGTCCTGTTCTCATGGAGCTTATTTTCTACCAGGAAGTTAGCAAGCAAGGTAAGGAGGTAAAACACACTAGATGGTGACACAGTCTCCCTCAGTATCTGCAAGGCGTTGGCTCCAGGACCCCCATGGACACCAACCTCCACCAACACCCACGTCCCTTATGGAAACCGTGTGGCACTTGCATGGAACCCAGGTACATCCTCCGTGTACCCTATCATCGCCTCCAGATCACTTGGAACGCCTGAGACGATGTGAGTGCTAAGGCCACCGTTGGGAGACCGGGCGGTGCGGGACTGTCGTCAAGGAGGAAGGCCTGCACACGGTCTGAGACGCCATTTCCACTTCCGGGGCTGGGGGATCCACACATGAGAACTCACAGATGTGCAGGGCCGTCTGACAGCATAAGGAAGAAGAAATTGGAGTGGAAAGACGAACATAAAGGGTCAGGAGAACGGACCAGGCATTACACAGTCTTACAGACCGTGGCTCAGGATACAAGCGACAAAACAGCAGAGGAGCAGGGGTGGCCTTCCACTCAGGGGGCAGCGCCGGGGGCCCCCACAGACAGTGGGTACCCTGGCTTCTGGGAAGCAGCAAGCTGGAGGAGGAGAGGCGCTGAGTCAGAGAGGGTGCAGGGGCAGAGAGCCATCATGTGGCACTGAGTCAGGCCCAGCACTGAGACAGGAGCTGAGGGCTGATCGGTCCTGCCAGCCTGGGTTTAGCTACCTCCTCCCAGCTTGGTACCAGACCCAGAGAAACAACTGATCTCTCCAAGAGTAACTGCTACATTCTCCTCATTCCAAAGATAAACCTCCCACTCCCTGTCTGCGGGATCCCCAAACTCCACAACAGCCAAGCCTCCACCCCCAGCCCCCGGTAAATCTGTCTCCTGTTTTACACAGGCGGATGTTCCTGCAAATCAGCGGTTAATACATCACTTTGCCCTCCTCCCAAACTCCTCCCCAGCCCAAACTGGTAAAAGTAGCCCCACTTCTTTGTTCTCCTTTGAAAGCCTCTGTACCCGCTGCCCCATGAAGCTCTCCTGTGCCCGCATTAAAGGCCTCCTCCTCTGTCTCCTTATCTCTCATTTTCTCTGTGCTGCTTCAGATTGAGTGCCAGAAATACTCAAGGACTGCTTAGTACACACCTCACGCAGGTGTGGGGGGCAGGTGGTGGTTCCAGAAAAAACCAGCATAAGGAATGACCACAATTTCCTGTCTCGAGCAAATGTGACAGTTCTCTCATCCAGTGGCCGCTGGGGAAAGTGGCCATTTGGAAAGGTAACATGAGCGCTGGCTGCGGGGACCCTTTCCCGCCTTCCTGTCTCTCGATGTGTGCAGTGGTGTATGAGTGCAGAGTATACACTAAAAGGCCGAGTTCACAGTGACAGTGAGTCTACAGGTCCATCTTTGTAATAGGACCGTGTCAGTGTGTCCATCCATTTGCCCATTTGTCCAGTCTCTGCTGCGTAAAGGACACTGCACTAGGTCACCTATGGAGTTCTTGTGAGGGACAGAAGTGAAAATAGTCCGTAATCAGCCAGATCTGAGGGTCTGGGGCTCAGGAGGGACGGGAGATGAGGTCAGCTCTGCAGGGCTGGGGAAGAGGAAGACCCAGGCTGACCTCCGCAGAGGGCCACCATTGTGTCCCAGGAGGGGAACCACACACAGTGGAGGTCACCCAGGGCTTCGTAAGGATGACGGGAAGTGAGGACCGGGCTGTGAGGGCAAACATTCCTTCTAACACTGACGTGGAGGAAGAGGAAGTGAGAGGAGCAGTGGGCTTTCTTTCTGCCTTTTGTTGTGTCGTCAGTGTGTTCTCGCCGTGTCACCCAAGCTGGCCTTGAACTCAGGGTCCAGGAGTGGGGGGCTTTCTTACCTGACAGGGGGCTCCCAAAGGCAGCATGATTTGAAAAGACCATGCTGCTATTTCCTCCCAACATTCATTCTCCTACTAGAATATTCAGCTGGGCACAAGGCTTGCCAAAACAGAGCTGATTTGCCACTGTTCCCTGCAGTTATACACGGCCACGAGAATTAGGACCAACCAGTGCCTATGGGTGAGTCCTGAGAGAGCTTCACACCTGCCCTGAAGAAGCAGCTTATGCGGAGGAGCCTTCACCCATTTTCCTGCTTCCTGGGCATGGAAGGTGGACATGGCTGATGGCACAGCTGCCATCTTCTTGGACCATGAGGCAATCTGTAGGATAAAGGCCACAGACAATAAAACAAAAAGCTAAGAGGGGCCAAGTCTGTGTCAACCTCAGAGAACAACGTTCTTTGGCACCCTTAGGCCACCTGCATCTGGGTGTTAGCGCAAAAGAAGTACAATCTAATCTAGGGTTGATATTTTAGGATCTACCTATGGCCTTCACTAAATCTAAACCCAACTAACAAACAAAAAGACAATAAGAAAATTCCAGAGATGACTATTATAGAAATGATATCATCATTGAAATGAAAATAGATTAAAAGTCATTGAAGAAAATTCTATCTAGGAAACATAATAGTATTCATTTAAGGCCAGGGATTCTCCCAGGAGCCCTTGATGTTGGGAAGGAAGTGGGCAGAGAAATGCCCACAGTAGGGAAAAAATGTCCCATGATAAAATGTGCAATGTGTTTTTTCTCATCTGTCACTGGTCCCCCAGGGCAAATACTTGCAAAGCCTAATTCAAGAGGATAAAGGGCAAGTGATGATTTTTTTTTCTACTTACTGCGTTCCTTTTTTATTAGAAATAAGCCCCCAGATGCAATTTGTTGGTGCAGAAAATTAAGCACTCAGACACCAAGAAATCTTGACCTGACTTTTTACTTTTGCAAAAGGGTGCAAGCACATCACGAGTAGCTGACCTGCTGGGGTAGGGGTGGGGAATGGAATTTTAAGCCCCGGCGCCTGGGAAAAATCTGTGTGTCAGACCCCGGCTGAGTGCAGAGGCTTACAGTCCATCCTGGTTGGTGGCGTGAGGGAGGGGTGGTGTGCTGCTGGGTCAGTTCGGTGAAGGGGATGCGCAGTTTGGAAGGAAAAGTCCGTGGTTCTTTTCTGGGAAAAGTACACAGTCACCATTTCTTGGAGCTCAGGATATTAATAGGGAGGGGGTAGTCAGTAGACAGCCAGGTCATTTAAACCCAAAATGGAGTTGCTTCAGCCTTGTGCTTTGACAGAAAAACAAAGTCTATTTCTCACACTTTCAACCCACTAAAACACAGGAATACACAATGTGTTTACGCTTTAATTTGGGCTGTAAAATTCTCAGAATCCACGTGATTCTGATTTTTAAAAATATAAGGCAGATTACAAATTATAGAAATGATTCTTCTGATATATTTCTCTTTCTTGATATGAAGGTATAAGTTAAAGAAATGTCATATTAAAAAGTCTGCTTTGAATTCATGACCAATTCCATTACAAAAAGCTGATTTTAAAAAGTTGATTCAGAGGAAGTCTCCCAGAGACCAGCATCGTGGCCTGTCTCTTTGGGACCCGAACCTCTGGGACCCGCAGAGTGGCCCGGGCTGTCTGGATTCAAAGTCTGCGCAGACCTGCGTCTCGGCGTGACTGTTTGGGACTGGTAGGCCCGCCCTTCATCCGCAGGGAAGTGCCCGGAGACGGGCATCTGGGCCAGGTCTGTTTGGGCCCATAGCCCCGCCCTTCACCCCCAGAAAGTCTCCCAGAGACCAGCATCGCGGCCTGTATCCTTGGGACCCGAACCTCTCGGACCCGCAGAGTGGCCCGGGCTGTTTGGATTGGGGATATTGTGGAGACTGGCATCGTGGTCAGGTCTGTTTGGGACTGGGAACTTTGCAGAAACCAATATTCTGGCCTGACTCTTTGGGACCTGTAGGCCCACCCTTCACTTGCAGGGAACCTCCTGGAGACCTGCCTGGGACAAAGCACGGTGGCCTGGCCTGCCTGAGATTCCACAGGCTCCGGGGTGACCACACCCAGCATTCGCCTTACAACTTAGGGAGCCAGGAGCCCACAGAGGGGCGTTAGGACCCTGTGAGGAAGCCAAGAGCCTGTGGGGGAGCCACTGCCCCTCCAGGAACTGAGGGTGTAACAGGTAATTCACCACACATGCAGAGAAAGCTTTGGAACACCACTCAAAGTAAGGAAATACAGAAAAGTGACAAAAGGAAAGACCAAAAGGCAGGCTCAAAGCCCTAGCCCTCCCCAAGAAAGCTTAGAAGCCGTGTACATAGAAGAAAAAAGAAGCCATACACCTGAATCAAATGAAATAAATATGCAAATAGGGAAAGCTATGGAGAAACTCAAACCAGAAATACTTGCCCAGGTAAAAGAAGAATTGATAAAAACAGTGAAAGAAATAGTGAACGCATCTAGGGAAAACACAGCTAAAAAATTAGAGGAACAAAGCAAACAGATAGAATCCCTCAAAGAACAATATAAGAAACAAACAGAATGCATAAAGCAGATTCAAAGAGATATACAGGAAATCAAAAATTCTATTGAAAGCTGTAAAAACCACCTCAATGAAAGTGAAGATAGAATTTCAGACCTCAAAGATAAGATTGCAGCCAGTG
>PVJX010019561.1:0-34779 GCA_004027295.1 Dolichotis patagonum | reverse complement strand
ATAAATCAGACACACAAGCTTAAATACTTTGGTTCTTCTTATATGAGAAGCCAAAGTATAATAAGTTAAAGAGCAAAATAAAAAATAATAAAAAGGAAGACAGATCTTTTGTAAAAGGTAAGGAGATCAAGGAATGGAGAGAAAGAGGATGGAAAGGAAGGGCAGGGGGACAAAAAAAGAATTAAGATATATTACATGCATGTACCAACTCCACATGGTAACCATTATATACAGCATACATGTGCTCCCCTAGGGGGGAAGAGAAAAAATAAAAAATAAACACCATGCAAGAGTTAAAATACTAACCATAGCATTTGAGAACATTTTTGCAATTGTGCATAACCACAAAGCAATATTGACATGCTATAGAAATAGCTGGTACAAATCAGTATAAAAGCAGCAAATAAATAAGTTGGAAGAGGAATCAATGTTATTATTAAATTATTTGGGACCAGGAAACTAGAAGGTGATGCTCAACCATGATTGGAGAAACATAAGGTAAAACATTGAGATATCTAACATTTCTCATCATAAATGAAGGAGATAATTTAAAAATCTAACATCACAAAGTATTGATAAGAATAGAAAGATATATGTATATGTAATATATATATGTATATTATACACACTACATATATACACTATATATATACACATTATATACTTACTATATATGTATGAGAGTTCTTGGTTGTAATCACATTTGATAGTGATTTGATTTTTTAATAAAATGATTAATGTGTATCCTAAATCTTCTAAAGCAGAGAAAATTATTTGTAGATATAGTTACATAGAGAAACACTCTCAAACATGCATAAAGAAACAGGTAATCATGTTCCATTTTACATTGCTCATTTTAGCAGAAAATTCTGACTGACCTAAATATCTATCAGTGTGAGAGAGGATAAATCAGTTGTGGCGCGTGCATATGGAGCATTACAGTGCAACTGTTAAAATAAGCAAACTAGAGCATTAGGTATCAACATCTGAAAAACAAGTAGCTGAATAATTTGATGGGAATTAGGTTACTTTGGTAGGACTGCCATAATAAACTACTACACAGGGAGTAGTTTCAAACAACAGAAATTAAGTTTCTGCAGTGCTAAATTCTAGAAGTACAAGACCAAGGAGTGATCAGGTTGGTTGTTTTAAGACTTCTCTCCCTGGCTTGCAGGTTCCTCTGTGAAAATACCCAACACACAAAATTAAAGAAGGAAATGTGTATTTGTCTCATAGTTTGTGGAGGTTTCAGTCCATAATCAGCTGGCTCCAAGCCAGGGTGGCATGGCACAGGGGATACACTCTAAGATGACAGACGACAGCAAAAGCAACAAGAACAAATGAGGGGAACAAGCCTCTTCTCCTGTGTTATATTTTAAGCAGGCTACCACCCATCAGGGCAGGTGTAGCAATCATAAAATCTGCATGTCACCTCTTGCACAGAATGAGGATATTTACAAAATAAGGATCCTAGCTCCATGCTGAGTGGCTTAGTTAAACTTCTCAAGTTGACACAGTGTGTCAACCATCGTGCTCTACCTTCTCTGTGTACTTACACTCAGACTGTTAGCTTGTGTGCACGTCCTTGGTATCTCTTTGTATGTTCGAATTTTGTTTTGTTATGAGAACATCAGTCTGATTGAATTATGCTTTTTCTTAACATTCTAAATTTACAACCTCTTTAAACATCCTTTCTCCAAGTGAAGTCACTCCACTGTGACATATGGAGTTCAGGATCGGGGACATGCATACCTCGGTTTTTAAAATTGAAACACACAAATAATTCAAAGAAAGGGTTTTTTTTGCCAGGAAGTATATTGCAAGAATACAGGTTGCTGGTTATACCTCAGGCAGGAAGGGAAAAATACAATCCATAATCCATATCTACGGCTCCTTTCTTTTAAAAAAGATCCGAGGCCAGTGGCAAAATATGTAAAAACAAATGGGATCTGCAGATGCATTTGTATTATTCACCGAAGTTTTATATTTTTAAAGATGTTGATTAGAAAACTGAAAAAGACCAGTAGGATTCCCCACGTAGAAACGGTAAAGCTGTAACTGAAGAAGAAAGAAACAGACTTTGTCTTCTCAGTGACATTACAGGATCTGATTCCTCCCGTGCAACCCCAGATGTAACTAGAGCTGATTACTCTAAGGGACCGAAGGCAGCATCTAGTCACCCCGAGGATGAGTGACAACCTTCCTCAGCTTTTCTCACGTTCTGAATCTCTATCTTTTACTCTTTACTGAGAAAAAAAAATGTTCAAATTATTTTTTAAAAATTTAAAAATGCAAATAATTAAGGAAATTTAAGTTTTAATGTGATGAAGTATTGTCACAGTTTAATATTGGTGTTTTAGGTTTTGATTAGGGAGAGAACTTGGAAAGCACAAAGGGACATTGTGTTTATAGAAAAATACAGTTGAGAGTTTTGAGTCTGAAAGAGGACAAGAGAAGTTGAGGATATCAGAAAAATGGTAAACTTCACAGTTAATTCCTATTGCTTTGATTCCATGTGCCTGTGCCCAGAAAAATGAAAAGTGTACAGTCACTTTTGGAGTTCAGTGTGGTGGCATAAGCAGGTATCATCCTGAGAACCTGACTCAAGACAGACCATCACCCTGGACAAGCTGTGTCCTTTAGCATAGCATCACCAAGAGCATACTTTCAAGGGCACCCTCCAGCACTATCCTTTGGGGAGCTCTGAAGACCAGCACAGTTAATTACACTAACAGCCAAGGAAATTATGTTGGCTCACCATGGCCTAGTAAGATGAATATCTCTCTTCCTTAGCCGCAGAGGAACATTAATGGTATTTTTATTAACTTGTGACCTGTGATCTGTTGACTGCTATTAGAATATAGATTGTATGCATAAACCAGACTGGGTATTGCACATATGATTATGGAGCAATTACTGTGGCAGCCACTAGACTTCTAATTATTGTTGGCATAAAGGATTTGCAAGACTTGAAACTGCTTTTTGGACTTCTACAAGAGGAAACATTTGAGACCAAAGTTGATGTTGACTCTCTATCTTTTTGTAATTTGTGATTTCTATGATTAGGCTGGTAAATGAAGGCAGATATTCAAAGATAAAGAAACTACAAAGAACAGACAAAGATCAAAGTTTTTGGTAGCTCAAATGTGAAAACTTTCTTTATTGGCATTGTTGCAATTGAAAATATATGCCATTTATTAGAACTCCTACTGTTGTAGGTATCTCTAATAACAAGAGACTAGATTATATTTTGACCTACTACTTCAGCAATGTGAAAACTCACTTTTTCAGTTATGTGCAATGTGATATGAAATATAGCACTAAGTACTTTAGTCATGCTCTTTAGAGTCACATATTAATGGTATTGCCATCTACATTGCCAAAATGTCTTTGGAGTCGATACCTAAGTATGCTGATTTAAATTTTGAGAAGTGCATTATTTATTCTGCAAAGTGTGTTATTTATTCTGCAAAGTGCATTACTTATAATCATAGCCCTTCTACTCTTTAGTTGAAGCACATTTTATGCAACCCCTTTTAAACTGCTTCCTTTGCATGTAGGGTGAGATCTGGAAGGACAAATGATAACATTAACACAGTAAATTACAGTATTAACTGACTTGACTGGAAACAGAAAATACTGTATCTGAAATTGTGCCAGCTTAATTTGGAAGTTGTAAATGATTTAAATAAAAAATTAAATTAAAATAATAACCTACACTTCCAGATTTTCATTCGAATTAAATGTTTGAGCCCTCAGTGGTAGAGTCAGTTCCACGTGAACTTTGGACAGCCCAAACTTTTCATATGGAAATATTGTAGAGCAGAGGAGGGAGGCATTGAAAGAAGCCAGGAGCAGGAGTCAATTCCTGGACTCTGATCAAGGAGAACTGATAAATACAGGTGACTGACCTTTGTTCGAAAATTCACACTTCCCCTGTTTTCTCGTGATCATAACTAGCATTTCTACTCATGCACACTGTACTAGAATCTGCCGTTTGGAATGTGTGCCCTAAAAGGCAGGTGTTAGAAACTTAAGGCTACCATGTTGGGATGCGAAGCCTAATGAGAGGCGATGAGATGAGATCTGTCCTCATGAGTGGGTAAGGCCTGCACTGTGGGAGTGAATCCCTCATGGTTGGATGAGTTTATCTCCCTTTTTCTCTAACCTATCTCCCTCTCTCTCTATCGCCTCTCTTTCTCTTCATGTTTCTCTTTTTCTTCTTCTCCATTTGTTTCCCTCTAACTTTCCCTGATGAGATAAAGTATCAAGATAGTTCTCACGATGATATTGGACTCCATGGTCTCCAATATGGTAATAAATTACTTTGCTTAAGAAGTTACCCAGCTTCAGGTATTTCATTGTAGCAGCACAAAACAGAAACTTAGCATCATCTCAGAGTCAAAGATATTTATTTGGAGTAGTTTATATCACAATCAAGCTACATTCTCTTATTAGTATGCTTCTAAGATAATTGCATTTTCCAAAATAGAACATTTTTTAATTAGACTATTTTAAGATAAATTTAATGTTTTCGTGACAGCAAAGCAGACAACACAAACAATTGATGCTAAGTTGTAGTTAGCCTCATTTACTATTTGGTAGCAAGTATGGGAAATATCATGAGATCTGGATGAGTTAACTGAGTTACAATTCTAACTCTGTTGTTTATTACAGTGTGAAACGGGGGCATTATTTAACTTTTCTGAACCTCAACAAAAAGGAATCCTTTCCTAAAACATATTCTTATTACAAAATAAACAAAACAATGTATGTGACATAGTGTCTAGAGCACATCCTCAGTGCAATAAGTTCTTCTTCCCACCTCTTGTTCTTACTGAAATTTAAAGCTTAAAGTGTACAAGGTGCCACATTTTGAATGAATGTCCAAAGACTAGAAAAAAGGGCCCATGGATTCAATATCATTTTTAAAGTATAGGAGAAAAATATATCTGCAAGTGAAAAGTAAAACTGAATAATTCAGTTTTAACTGCTTAGTACCATAGTTTTCTTCTGTCTAATTACTTCTCCCTTTCTATAGTTTCAGCAAAAGGGCCAGGAGAAGGCTATTCATATCTTGAACATCAGTCATAATAGGAACAGAAATAGTACATATGCCGGAAAATAAAAAAATCCTAACATTCAAATGCACATTTCCTAGACTGATTTTGCTTCCTTTACTTCCCCTATCCTCTGATGCCTTCCACCAAGCAAATAAAATAGTAACAATGAAGAGGGCAGAAAAAACAATAGAGCCCAGATGCTAGATAGCCCTAAAGACAGAAGTAAATTTTATATCAATGGAGTGACATAAATAAAAACAGTCATCTCATAACTATTTTAGAGTCCCTGTTATTATTAAGTAGGATATAATATCATGTACAGACAGTATTTATTCTCTCATGCTTATTTTTATTTACTCAGCTTGTCTATATCCTGCAGAAAGCCTTTTAAAACAAAACAATTTCCTTAGTGTTGCAAGGGTGAAAATGAAATCTTGGGAAGGTTTTCTGTATCAACTTGAGAACACAAATACAATAATACAGCAAGAATTTAAAAATTGGCAAGAATTTTCTTAGAGAAAATTATCTATTTGGTTCAGGTTTTATAGCTCATATATTTTGTCATTACATGTGGATTATGAGTTAGCAACATGTCAAATAAGCCAAACTTTAAAATATTAGACGTAGTCTATGTATTTGGTTTGTTCTGTACAATTACTCCCTATTAGTATGAACTAATGCTGCACAAAAGGTCATTGTCTTGATTTGGAAATGTCATGAGCTTGCTGGAGCTTTACACATTGAGAGACCCTTCTGATTCAGCATGAATTTTCTTCCCAATGCAGAAAAAAAAATCACTGCCACAGCATTTTAATCATACCCTAGATGACAAGCCTGTTCTATTAACGCATTTTACATTTAAATAGTAAAAGGAGATTCAATATATGGAAGAGGAGTTAATCGCTAACACAGAAGAAGGGCATCTTCTGTTCACAGTGAACATACTGTATTTACTGTTTCACTGAGTGAAAATTTTCTTTCAATCTCTCCTCTCGGTGCTCAAGGACTTGGTGTTGAGGAAATTACCCACAGTGAAGGATAAATAAGAAAGGATGCTTAATCCTCCTTTGTAACCATAACTCTTTGATTCTGCTGAAAGATCTCATATGGAATACTTACAGGGCAATCCGTTAAGATTCATGGTTCAGCCTCTGTGTACCGAAAGTCATGCTCAAGTGTATGAGCTCATCAGCGTTGTTTCCATGTATTTTGCAAATGACAAATCAGAGCTAACACAAAAGAAAAATAGAGACTGCATATTTCCATTGTTATTTGAACTGCTCTTATGCCTACTATATTTTATAAAATTTTAAAATTTACTCCTTTTACATTTACCTATGTAGCAAAGTACCCTTTGATCAACATCCTGTAATGCATTTGTAATTGACACAAGAGACAAGACCAGACTGAATTTAAGGACTTGTTTAAGTAATTTTGAGTCATTCTCCATCAAGCAACGTATATGTATGTTGTTTTAATAAAAGGAACATCTACACTTTATAAACATGAAGCTTATCAGTAATGCAAATGACAATACCAGAGCACAACAGCATACAGTTTAATAAAGCACTAGTTCAGAATGTTTAAGATCAGTATACCCACTTCCTTGTCCTTTATTGAGTCCCTCCATGGGACACACACACACACCCCCCCCCCAAATAATTGCTTTAAAACAGCTAGAAAGCTAATTCAATGCATGACATGCGTGCTGTGTTACAAATTATCCCAGAAGTAAATGAGTGTGCACGAGAGAGTAAATAAAATTCTGTGTTTCTATGGATAATGCTAAACAGTTCTTCAAAATTATTTTACCAATTTACATAGTCATCACCAGTGTATAAATAGGCTAGATTCTAACTGACAGTTGATACAAACAATGTTTGGTCATTTTTCCTTTCTTCCTAAGAAATAAAAGTAAATGTCTAGCACTTAACACCATGGCATGATACTGCTATAGACAATTATACTATGTAGAAACACCCATGTACTATCTTTATTCATATTTGTTTATCTCCTACTATCATGGTGCAATTGTTCACACCGATGCTATGTAATACTTTCAGAAGTTTCTCCTCACTTGTTATCTCTTGTCCCTCCATTCCAAGTAGTTGTACACAATATCACTCAATATAGCTTCCTAAAGCACATTTAAAATTGTGATAATTTCTTCTCTACTACACTTAAAGCACCCAGTGACCTTCAAACAACAGCTATGCAGTATTATTTGACACCCTTCTCTAGCTTAGCTTCTAATGCTTTTTCCAAACTTCACAATTTACATGTTTCAATCAGAATCAACCTCCACTGGGCAAGTGTGCCCCAAACTATTGGCTACCACCAGTGAGGTACATACTTATTCTCATGGGGTGTCTGCTTTTCCCACTACCCATCCTCCATCTATCTGTTTCACTGAAAGCACCTTCTTTCAGAAACCATACATGCCTTCTTTTCTATATTCATTTCTTCTGGCACTTCGTTATGATGGAACTTAAATCAATCTGTCTTTATTTCCTTTTATTCATGAAGTTGTTTTGATATTGTTCTATGAAGTGGTAGATAGATTCATTCTTGGAAAAAATACAGTAAGCTTAGCACAATAGTTTGTATGTAGAATATGCCCAATAAATATTTGTAAAATGGAAGTGAACATGCACGGTGTGTATATGTTTTAGTGAAATTCTCCAGATTGTCAGAATATAAATTTACTCAGTAGAGCATAACAGATTTTTCTGGGCCAAATAAGACAGCAGTCTTTAAGCATGAGAGACGAGCAAGTTGGCCAAGGAATTTGTTCAAAATCTGTTTGAGTGACACAATCTACCCTGTCCCAGATTGATGCTTCTTATTACACATAAGGAACCCATATTTTCTATGAAAACTGAATTTTGCAATATAAAAAAGAGATTTGGATCATTTCATCAATTTTTACTTAGCTAAATAATATTGTTTTGTACTGGATCTTCTTCAGAATTTCCCTGGTACAAATGGTCTTTATCAAAGTCAACTAAGTGACACTTCACGTACTTTGGAGTTGTGAAGATTTAGCAAATAAGAGCAGCACAATTTCTAATACTTTTCATGGCATTGGTGGAGGCAGTATAGCATTGTAGAAGAAACACGGGTTTAAGAATCTGATAGTCATAGGTTGAAAAAATAAGTATGCTGGATGTAAACTGCATGGATTCAAACAGATTACTCAAATCTTTTAGGGTCCATTTTATCATCCATAAAATATCAACCATACAATATAAATTTTCAAACTCTGTGAAAATAATGTCAGGTAATATACATCAAGGATTTAAGTAGCTAATACTAGACCAGGACTCAGCTTAAATCTTTTTAGGGCATCTTCTCTGTTCCTTCAACTGGGCTGATAGCCATCCCATCTTCTGCTTTTGCAATGCAGTATACGTTTATATTAAAACATTGTGATCATCTAGGTATAGGGTGCACACGTGTTCCTAGCTACCTGGAAGGCTGGGTAGGAGGGTGACTTGAATGCAGGAATTCTAGACTATCCATGTGTAACAAAGCTCTTTTTTCAAAATTTCTATAAGTTCATGTTAGAGTATTCTGGCACAGTAAAGAAGCAAAAAGTATAAAATTAACAGTTTTATTGAGTTGAGGATGTGGAAAGGAGCACATGACCTGTGGTGGTTGGGCTGTCTCCTTTGACCGGATACAGAGAGGCTGAGGGTTATATGACCTCTGATCAGAAGTGGCGCATGGGGTGGACATTGATGAGATGTGAGGAACCAATTGGAATTCTCTGAGCATGCAAACAGAAAGGCAAGTTGCAATTAGGGCTGAAGAAGAAGCAGGAAGTGGTAAATGTTCCCACTTTGGCCTTCCAGCACATTAGACCACCACCATAATTGTACAGTAATTTATAGTAGGCCAAGAACCTTTTAGTTCATACTTTTACCATCACTGGATTTGTTCACCTTCAGGGAGAATGGTCCTATGCCTGTTTATCACTGTTACCATGCCGGACATGTAATTTATGATAAAGATGTATTACAATAAATACATTAATAAGTAAGTTATTTTCCTCATGTATGTTCAGTGAGACAATAAAATAAAATTACTGAAATCTTTTCTATTCCTGAGCAGAAGTTATATATTCTAATGAGTGCCACCTTTTGCAAAGCAGTGGTACTTCAAAGCCATTTACACACCTCTGTGAGACTCGCATAGCTTAAACCATTGCTAAAGAGTAACTTACTATCAGAACTCCTACATCCACACAGTCCCCATTTTTAGAATATCATAAAAATTATTGAATCCATCTTTTAAGAGACAATTTCATTTTTTGAGAACTGCCTAAGCCACTTTTCCATGATTGGGTGCTAAAATATTCCAGCCACCTGTAACTTAAAGAAAGAGAAGTTTATTTTGGTTCATGATTTTCTTTTGTGATCAGCTGGCTCCAAGTCAGAAAAGACGGCAGAAGAAAACATGTTCAAGCCATGACAGCAGAAAGCAGAAAGAGAAAGGAGGAGCATGGAGATGAATAGATTTTTCAGGTCACTTTCCCAGGGCCCCATCTCCTAATATCGTGGAGCTACTGCACTTTTCCATGGATAAATCCCCTGATGAATGTAACATCACCACGATCCAGTCATCTTCCAAACACATGAGACTGGGGGGATATTTTAGATCTTAGCCATAAGAAGAAAAGTTCAAAATGATATGCAATCTACTATGACAAATTAAGTGATTTGTTTTATTTTATCTGTCTTAGTTACTTTTTTTGTTGCTGAGGCAAAATACCTGACACCCAAAGTTAAAGAGGAAAAGGTATTTATTTAACAATTTGTAGAGTTTTCATTCCATAATTGGCTGGCTCCACAGCAGTGTGCTACATAAAGAAGGATAAAAGTTCATGGTGGCAGAAGATAGAAAAAGTATGTGTGTGTGTGTGTGTGTGTGTGTGTGTGTGTGTGTGTGTGAGAGAGAGAGAGAGAGAGAGAGAGAGAGAGAATGTTCCTTCTGTCCGTTATATTGTATGTAGGCTACCTGCCCTAGGGTGGGTGTAGCACTCACACCCTTTATCCCAGCATAGGACCATGAACCAGTCACAAAGTACACATTTAGCTGCCTCTGAAAGGCCTGCCCTCCATGACTGCATGGGGCTTTGGGGGACATCCAGACACACACCATAGCGTTATGTAAAACAAAGTTTGACAAAACATTAATAAAATTATTTTCTTATATGATCAGAAATTTAATGATTCATTTCATAAACAAAAAATAAGTTCTATAAATGAACAAGTTATATGACACCATGAGGAATATATTGTGAAGGGAAATATTCTAGGAGATGGATATTTTTGTGAAATACCCAACAACAACAATTGCTTCACCACCTCCTCTGAAAATTACATGTTAAGTCATGCCAGTATAAATTCCATTTAAAATTCATTTCTCACAGGTTTTTCTAAGGAGTTTGATGAAAATAAAAATTTCTCAAGAAACAAAGAACAATCAATAATTTAAGTGAAAATCATCTCATAAATATAAATGATTTTAGAGTAATTTTTTTATATTATGTTATGTCATGGTTTATGTCAGTGGCCCCCAAGCCTCATGCCTTTGCATTATGCATTTGTGATTGGTTCATTGTCTAGCACTGGAATTGGGGGTGTGAGTGCTACACAGGCCTAGGGGTGGAGCCAGGATGTGATATAATGGCTGGAAGAAGGTGTGTCTCTCTCTTTTGTGGTTTCCACCTTGCTGTTTGCAGCCACCATGAACTGCGGTCCCACCATGCCACCCTGTCTTGGAACCAAATGAGTATGGACTGAAACCTCCAAAAACTATAAGAAATAAACATTTCCTTTCCAAACTTTGGGCACCAGGTATTTTGTCTCAGCCATGAGTAAAAAGTAACTAAGACATGTTATTAGAATTATAGTGATACTTTTTAAGTGTCTCCCATAAGAAAGTGTGCCTGGAGCCTATTTTTGAATATTTTGCATTGTATGTCCACTGAGAACATTTCTGTGGTAAATGAACAATGTACACACATAAACTATATTCTACTGACATTAATAGAAGAGTATCAAAGCTAAACTAAACAAACCCAATTGAAAGAATGAGGTAAAAAGGCAAACAAAATAGAAGAAAAAAGCTGAAAACTTTAGGCTAATGGGAAGCTTGTGGACAGTCTGACCATAACTCATTACTTTCCTAAAATTAGCTTACTTTCTTGACAAAGTCATTGGCAACACCTCAAATTATGGAGTTTAATTTGTAGTGATTTTCAAATAATTGGGCCCTACTCATTTAAGTGTCTCACTTGATAGTGCAAGTTGGGATGAGAGTTGAACTATTAATTCTAGAAATCAATTCTCAAAAAAAGAAAATCACTGAAAAGTCAGTGATTTGTTCCTTCGAGCAGTAAACTGTCTTGTGAAAGAATAAGCTAAGGAAAGTTTCCCTATGCTTCATCCACTAAGAAAAGTCTAAAGAAAAATTGGGTTCTATTGGATTTCTTTTCTTTTTATTCACCTGTATTTATTTATTTTTATCTTTTTCAAAGACAGCACATTGACTAAGACATTTAAAGTACAAATGGTAATTAAGAATGTTTCAGGCAGCTCCAGCTGGCTTTGGAATAGCTCCCAATAGATAGGCTGACATTTCCACCCTCTAAGAATCCCTGGTTGAATACAGTTCAGAGCAGACAACCTTGATTCTACCTATTTGATTAAACAACAGAGAAACTGCAAATAGTAAAAGTCACTTCTCTGGGGTCTGCTTAAACTGACAGCAAATTCCAGAAAAGAGTGTGTTGGAAAAGAAGATTATAAAATAGTATAAAATATACTTATCAAATGGCAGTAAGTAACTGGTCATTGAGCCTTCTAAATGTGGAAGTTATATTAGTATCTCCATAGCTGAATATCTTGAGAGCTATTTAAAACATAATTTAATTTTCATTTAGAATTATGCCAAGAAAGAATTGCAATAACAGCCACCTGTCTGCAAAATCTTTAGGTTCATTCGTACATGGTGACTGAAAGCCAGAGACATTGGTAGAAAAGACAGATGAAAAATTGTGTAAAGCATGGTTCCTGCCTTCTGGAAGTTCATAAAGGCACGCAGGCAACAATAGTTTTTCACCTGGAACAAGAAGTAGAAATGCCAAGTGGCATACAGTTAAATGTCAAAATTAATGTACACACACAGACACACACATCAGCAGCTTTGGGAAAGAAGTGTAGACAGTTGGATAACATGGAAAGTATTTTGTTAACTTTGCTTTAACTGAGTGTAAGTAAACAGCAACCCCTCACACCTCAGCTGCCTCTTCTGTGTGCTGGATGGGCCCTTATTGTGTTAGTCCTCAAGTTCTTCTACTTCTTTGCTTATGTTACACAAGTATGTAAGCAGTAACATTTATGAGCAAGAGGTACTGTAGTTATTGATTTCAGAGAAGCTTCGGGAAAGGGGGAAGATTATGTGTGGCTAAGAAGAGTGACCACCACTAGATCTCTGCCCTGGATCAAAAATCCATAGTCTTAGCTCAGCGGCTTAAGTGCATGCCTGGAAAGTGCAAGGGGAAAAAAAGTTATTTAAAAATCCATAGTCCTGTGTTTTTGTCAAACAAATCATTTTCTGTCAGTTTTCCCACCTGTAAAATGATAGACAAGGCCATGGGTTTAATTTTGTATGACTGTTTGATTGTGTCTGTTAATTCCAATTTATATTCCCTAAACCCTCCACTATGCAGGAAGCCTCTTGCATTGACTGTCTTTAGGCACAGCCAGACCGAGACACGTTTTAGGGTTCTTTATTTTCTTATTTTGATACTGGGAATCGAACTCATGACCACACACTTGCCAGGCAGGCACTGTGTCACTAAGCTATATCCCCAGCAAGAGTCCTTTATTGCACAATAACTTGTCTGGACAGCATGGGCTGATCTTGTCCGTCTCTTATTACCTAGAGACTTATTGCATTTCTTCAGCACCCTTTTTTAAACAAATCTCTTTCCTTGTTACTTTATCTATACTTCAAGTGGCTATAATTAGCTTCTTATGTCTTTTAGAATTATTTTATTTCCACTTCATTTTAGTTCCTCCAAAATCTTCTGAAACCTTAACAGTTACATGAAAATATTTTAAAATATTGACAAGATGACACTACACTGATTGTTACTCCATTTTAATCTTTTTTATTGTGGTCAGTGTCTTAATGTGGATCAGTTAATATAGCACCTTAGATGACGACTGTCAGAAAAATATTCCCTCTGTGAATAGTCTCCTAACTGTGCTAACAAAAGGCACTAGCTTTATGAATTTTACTGAGGCCCTTATAATAGTCTACTCGTGTTTGGAACTGGCTCATTCCATAAACAAATTGCTGCATTAGTACAAGATATTTAAAGGAGTTTTTGTTAATTATATTACACATTTATGAAGGTTAAAGCAACTGAAAGCTTTGCCTTTACATATGATATTCTCCTTTGTTGAATGATAATTATTCTGTAATTATGTAGGGTTATAGTTTGGTTGTATGATTCTATTTCAGGAAGGACTTTTCATATTTTAAAATATTTTAGATCACATAAAACATCCCTGCAGTGTGTATTTTTCTTTGCAGTCAGAATCCACTAGAAACTTTGTCACTTAATTTTGTGAAATCTTCCTGTGACCCTTCTCATTGCCCCAGAGGAACATGTGCCCCTATCTCTAAATATTGTTACCCCAATGTATCTGGAGATGTCTCCTGCATTTCTTTACCTGGTGTCAGTAATATATCCTTGATACTTATTTTGCTGAATTGCTATTGAATCTATTCCAAACTAAAAACAAACTCATTCTCCATCTTTTTCTCCCTTTCTCTCCCTTCCCTTCTCATTTTCTCTCTTGTCCTCCAACCAAGAAACCTATCTAGTCTTAGTTAAAACTATAGTTTTTGGATGGAAATTTTTCATATTCTCTACTTAGTGTTTTCCATTTTTTATAAGGCATGATCACTGGGAAGCTCTGCCTGTGTTTATATCTTACTTTGCCTAAAACCAAGTTTAATTTCCATTTTAAGCACTTAGGATCACCCAGATATCTACTATACATCATTTTATAAAAAGGGTTTGGATTGGCTCACAGAAACCTGTACAGTACCACTGGAGGTATAAATTATCAATTTCAACAGGGGGTAATTTGGCAATATTTATAACACCCACAAATCCTAGAGCCATAAGCCCTACTTTAGTAATTTATCCTTGGAAAAATACTTACATATATCCTGATGATGAGTGTACATACTTAATAGTTTGTAATTGACACCATTCATAATTATGAACATTGAAAAATTAAATGAAATAAGGAAGTGTTGGTTAAAAACTATCCATAGTGGAGAACCATTCAGTAACAGCAACTATTAAAGAACATATAGAAATACATATATGGAGAGAGGGAGGGAGGGAGGGAGAGAGAGAGGAGACAGAGAAAGGATGGCTTCCTAATTAGATGTGGATCATAAGCAATTTTAGTATACATGAGTCTATCTGGAAGGAAACATCAGAAGAGGAGATTTCTCATTTCTTCTGGAATATTCTTTTGACTGTCATATTGAGAACTATGCAGCTACATCATCTCTTCAAAAACTGTAATTAAAATATAAATAAGTAAAGTACCTCAAATACTTAAAAAATTTAAAAATAGAAGAATTTGGAACAATGACAAATACTGGAAAAATGCAAAGATAAGACAATACAGTGGTAAGGCCCAAATCACAAGATTTCTGCCACAGGTCTGTTTTCTCTTTGGAAGGCTGGGCATTATTGATTTGCTTCCTTAAATAATCCATGGTTTCCAATAGAAGAAAAAAACAAGACGGGTATTTTTACACAAAATCTGGGACCTGAGAGATATGCAGGGATTCTCATAAATGAAATATTGTGTGAGGTTCTATACGAGACTCAAAAAGATTTTTAAAATAAGTACAATTCTAAATTCCACCTGGTTGATTTTTTTTCAGCTTTATCAAGATTTAAGTGACTAATAAAATTGTGTGTAACTTAAAATGTACAATGTGATTTAACATAGATACACATTGTGAAATGATTACTTTCATAATTAACTAGTACATACAACACATTCATCTCCTTCATAGTTACCTTTTTGGTGTGATATATCTAATATTCTGTCTCATCAAATATAAAACTGCAATATAGTATTATAACTGTAGTTACCTCAGAGTGGATTAGATCCTCAGAAGTTGTTTTATGACAGTTTGTAGACTGACCACACCTCCCCATTTCAGCATCCATTCTCTTTCACTGTTCTACTCTATACTCTCATGAATGAGTTTTTTAATTTATGTTGTTAAAATCATAAATAACAGACAGCATAAAGTATTTATCTTTGTCTAGCTTATTTCACTTTCTATGGTGTCATTCAGGTTCAACTAGGTTGTCACAGGTTGCAAGATTTCCTTCTGTTTTAAAGATAAATATATATATATATATATATATATATATATATATATATATATATATATGATGTGAGATAAATGTATATAACATTATTTTGTTTTCTTTGTCCATGCATGTGATAGAAATGTAGAAAATATTTGTATCTTGACTATTGTGAGTAATGTTTCAATGAACACAGAAAGCAGACATCTCTTTGAAGCAGTAATTTCATTTTCTTTATACTCAGATGAAGGACTGCTATAGCATATATTTTTACTTTTTTGTGTGTGGGTGGGTACTGAAAATCAAACTCAGGATCTCATGCTTGCTAGGCAGATACTGTACCTGCTGCACTGTATCCCTGGACCCCTACCTTTACTTTTTAGACTCTTTGCCAACCTCACACACACTGTAAAAAGGCTCGCTTTTCTCCACCTTTTTAACCAACATTTATCTCTCCTTATGTGGCTAGATTTTATATTGACCATCAAAACAATCCAACAACATAATGCCTAAGTGAAATTAAATAAAAGCAAATCCATAAAAGGCTAGCTCAAATTTGTAATTTGGTAGTCATCTTCATTAACCCAAGAAGGAATTAAGAAAATTTTTTTCAATTTTTATCTCTTAGTCCCATTAGTAAGTCATAAAGTCAGTTTAGTGAGTTTCTACAAATATTTTATAAAACAAAAAAGGAGACTATAATAAAATATCAGAATTTACTGTATTTGATTTTTTTTTCATGAGATGTGTGCATAGACATGAATTTGTGTGTGTACATGCATGTATTCATTCATTATCAAGATCTAAGATATTTTTATTATGTGAGTCATAAAATCTTTTGAAAGTTGGTTAATTTAGACAAGAAAGAGGGGACTGTATACTTTTCCAGACACTAATGTATAGAGAGGAGTAAAATTTTGAGTTTACATTATGCAAATAATAACTGACATTTAGCAAACATGTTATCTTCATTAGGGTTATGTTATGAATCTTACTTGCAAAGTATAATTTAATTTTTATAATGTTTTCATGGGATAAAAGCTATTAATAAGTAGAACTATTTTATCAAGAGAAAACTAAGGATAGGAAAAGCTCAAAACATGCCAAAGCTCTCAGTGCCAACCTCCGGCAAGCTGATTTTGAATCTATACATTGTACTCTTCTGCTATATAATTCTTTTCTTAAGAGTAGGAAAATTTATTGGACAATAGGAATAGTTTCTGGGAGACAGGAAGAGTCTCAAATGGGTTGCCCTGCTCCACAGTTCTTACAGCAAACATAATGGTAGGTTATGAACCCTTTGTGAGGTTGGTCTGTTTCTTAGACTAATAGTTCAGTAACTGCTGATCTTAGCCTTACAATTTCTCAGATTATTCCTCCAAGGTGCTGCTCACAAAATTCATTTCATACTTGAACTTCTGGATGATTCTTTTCCCAGCTTCCCACTCTCTGATCTAGCATGAGTGTAATAACTAAATGTCTTCGTAGTGTCATTGTGACATTAGTTCTCCCTACTAATAACATTGAATTTCTTAATTTCTCCCTTTATCAAATAACAATGTCTAGGGAAAGTTACTTAATTTCCCTGAGCTCAGTTTGTTATTCTGTAAATAAGGATAACCTTATGTCACATATCAAGTCAAAAGAGATAATGCATGAAAAGGAATTTACACATCACCTGGGAAATGACATGAATCCATACAATGGCAATTATTTTTTATTAATATAGTAGATTATAATGCATATTTAATAATAACTTATTCAGAAAGTCTTTATGTACCTAGCCTTAGTGATTTATTGGACTAACTTAATTCAAGGCAGTTTTTCTACTAATTTCTCCTTACCTTTTTTATTTTCATGCCTCACAATCTAACAGCCTGCAAATTGCATCATTCTTGACATTGTATTTTAACCTGTCCAGTACTTGAACAGATAATTACAGTTTGAGTTAATTGCATGCATTCATTTTCAAATTTAAAAAAGTATAAAAATGATATCAAAATTTTCAAATTTAAAATGGTATCAGACCAAGGGTACAGTGCCTGCCTGGCAAACGGGAGGTCATGAGTTTGATTCTTGGCACCAAAAATAAGTAAGTAAATAAATAAATAAGTAAATAAATAAATAAATAAATAATGGTATCCAAGTAAAGCATTCAGTAGACGCTGTACTTTGAATTCTCATCTTTTCCTAGGTAAATACTTTCTTGATTCTGGGCAAAAATAGTGAACTACATCTTCTGGTCAGTCATCACTTCATGGGGGTAAACAACCTGACACCTTACAATGCACGGTGTTGCTAAACTATGATGTTCAATGGGTTCAACACATTTAATGCATTTTTGACTTGCTATATTTTCAGTTTATCATAGTGTTATCAAGATGTTAGCCAAGCTTCCGTCAAGATGCACTTAATCTGATACATGTTCTCTCCACTGAGAACCATGATTTTCTTCATTGAAAACTCCACCTAGAAGTCGCATTCTTACCAAACATTCCCAGTTAATGGCACCTTCATAAGTAATTATAGCAATTTCACTGCCTTGCTTTTGTGTGATAGTGCTCTAACTATATCCTTCAAGCCATGCAAGTATTCCTCATGGTGTGTGGCTTCATTTGAGTTTGTTCAGCTCTCCCAGTAGCCATGAAATTCCCACAAAAGAGTCATGTTTATTAGTTCCAGTTTCTTTAGAACTATTATAGTTCTGTGAACAGTTGAGCTATCCCTTATGATTTCCAAGCCCTTCAGTGTTTTTATAATGCTCCTTTGATAAACATATATCATATCACAAAAAATGCCATTCTCCTATGGGTTGTTGTTAACCATGAGTAGACTGATTTTATTTCCAGATGTACATACTTGAATTATTCTTTGAAATCTTTAGCACTTCATACCATCTTAAAAATCATACTTAAATTCCTCCTTCCGCCAACAGAGTGATTATAAAAGACATGATATCTTTACTGACTGTATTGATACAGAAGCTAATTATTGGGTATTTTGATATTATTTTAAAAAGTTCTGCCAAAAGGCTGTAGACAGCCTGCGTCTCAAGAGACCTTTGTAATATTATATTAGCTCAGAAAGAATATGATGTTTATTGACTTGCTCTAGGAAATTGGAAGTCATTTTAGAATAGTGAATATGTTGCACATCGTATTTGTAGAATTAAAAAGGTTACATGCAAAATAAATCTGGCATCAGCTTGGCTCAGTCCCATTCCATAAACTGTATCTCACATAAAGCTACAAAATTGATTTCTCAATATTCTGTTTCTCAGTGGAGCAAATAGGCAAGATGTGCATGGGGCTCTGCTCTTTTTAAAAAGGTATCAGCATTTATTCCTGTACAGGTTATGATATTGGCTACATCCTCAAGTAGCTTCATATTTTAATCATTTTTCTGTGTCCTGCATTCTCTGCAAAGTCAGTGAGAGTTTATTGGATGGAAGAGTTGCATGAATCTTTTTGAACAAAAGGAAAGCAGTCCTAGTGTTCAATAAACTATGTGGCTTAATTATACCACCTTCACTCAGGCGACCCTCCTGCCAAGGTCAGTAAGAAGTTGGTCCATTTGAAGAGAGTGAAATCTAGTTCAACCTGCAAGTAGAAATAATTTTACCTGTCAGCCCTCTATGCATGGTGAAATCAAGCTACTTCTGGGTATGATGAAGGCACATACTACCCACCACTGCGCAACAGGTGAAGGGAGGAAATAGAGTACTGTTTCTGTGCTTTTCAACATGTTTTGTACTTTGGGCTTTGGAGAGCCCAGGGATGTTTGTTCTCTCTCAGCACAATATTAAATGGGAAATAAATATATTGGAGTGCAATTTGCTAAAGGCAATGTGTACTGTTAGAGCACATTATTCTGTAGTTTATTTATGTGTAATACCTTAGACTGTTTTCAGTACAGCTTATTTATACACTATGTTCAAAAGCAGTACTTGTTTTCTGTTAAATACTAAGAAGTTGTGCAGCATCCACTAATGACCTCAGTACTTTTGCACATATCCATGTTCTGTCTATGTGTATGCAGGTATGTACATATGTGTATATTTAAAAGATGTTATAGCATTGCAGTGAGGGACACTCAAGACAGGAAGGAGTCAGTGATCATAGCTGTCCTGTCTCCTCCAAGAGTTTCACCTATATGTCTGTTTTGCCTCAGCCTCATCAGCTAGTAGGGAAGGAGAAGGGCAGGGAATATTATCCAGGTGAGATGGCAGCTGCCACCACCTTGCCTGTGCCCTCCAGCTTTTTAGTCACAAGGTAAAAAATTTTCACGGGGAAGCTTATTAGAAAACTAGAAGGAAAATGAAACCAATTCCCAAGTGAAAGAAATAAGTGTAAGCAAACAGATGCATTTCCAGGGAATATCCCTTTTATGTCTTTACGTCTGTCTTCAAAGTAGGTGGCTGTCACCTGGCACAACATGCTAGTCCTCTATCTGCTGGGAAGCTTGTTCCATCTGACCAAGCTTCACAGACATTGGCTCTGTGCTCTGTGTCCTTCTGTCTTAGCTCAGTGTGAGAATCAGCAGGATTCATGGGGTCCATGGGACTTCATTAACTCAGAAACTTAATGCGCTTCTTCTGCATCTTATTTCCACTTCCAGGAGCTCCTCTGGGTCCTCAATTGAGACTGGAAGGAACGGTTCTGTGGTATTTTGCTCCTAGGCTTAAGAACAGACAAAATTCACTATGGTACCAGTGTTTGTTTATTTCTAGACAATTCCAATAAGTCTAAAATTTCTGCTTTGGTTTTTAACTATTTAAGACTTTCTGTCTGTTTCTTCTGAATCAACCTCATAATCCAACAAGTAAACTTTTAATCCATAGTTTAAGGTTTCCTCACCTGGCCTTGTTACAAAAATCACATTCCCAGACACTGTAAGTAGTTAACATGGCCTTCTTCGTACATCAGGCCTTACTTAAACTGTTGAACCATCCACCAAAGTGTTTATTCATTCCCAAGAAATGCTTCTAGCGGTAGCCACTTCTGAAGATCCTTTCAGTTTACTTATTTAAATCTTCCAACTGGATTTGGCTCTTCTTAATTTATAGATTTAAAGAAAACATATGTTAAGACTAGGAGCAAACTGTAGGGATAGAATGCATACTCAGCACATGTGAGTCTGTGAGTTTGATCTCTAGCACCAAAGAAAGAAAGAAGGAAGGAAGCGAGGGAGAGGAAGAAAGGAGGGGAAAGAAGGAAAAAAGGAAAGAAGGAAGGAAGGAAGGAAGGAAGGAAGGGAGAGAGAGAGAGAGAAAAAGAAAGAGAGAGAAAGAAAGAAAGAAAGAAAGAAAGAAAGAAAGAAAGAAAGAAAGAAAAGAAAGAAAGGAAGGGAGAGAGAGAGAGAAAGAATGAATTTTTTCAATTTTACTTTTTCTTTTCAGATTAAATTGTAGCCTGTTGAAACTTGTGATTTGCAAAATGAAAAACTCAATGCAAACATGAAATGTGGAAAATTTAATGAGGCAATCAATTGCTGATAGGGACAAATACTAATTAAAAGTTTGAAACTAACCCTACGTACATGACTTGTAATGTTTCTGTTAGATTCACAGTTTAACCTCCAGCAAAGATTACCTCTCTTAACATTTTTATATTTATCCAATATAAACAATTGGCCAAAAGCTCGACATGAAGACCTGAATATGCATCTGAATCCATTTTATCCTTCATCATCTTTATTTACTTTTTCACCAATTCTGTAGGTCATTCATTCTGAAGCTTTCCCAGTCCTGGTTTTCTTTGATGGCCCTCAACATCTTCCCTTTTCTCAATTCATCCTTTATTTTGTTTCTTGTACTTATCCTCACCTGCTATCTATTAAATGTTTTTATACAGTTTCTTTACAACTATTCTTTCCAAGTTACTTCAACTGGCATCTAGTTTCTATTCTTTGTCCTCATTATGTTTCTCAGTTTACATACTAATGTCCATATTTTTGTATTTGTGACTCTTCAACCTGGACCAAAATAACCCTTTCTATTTTATCTTCCAAGTTTCTTTCAGCAAACACCTTTGGCATTTCCATCTCTATTTAAAGGGCCACTTTACTACATTTCTTCCCATTATTCCTTCTAATATAAATGACATTCCCATTTTTAACATGCACAAATCCTATCTCAGCTAAATATGCACTCTGTATCTTCAGGTGTTAAGGGTGAAAACCTTATTTTCCTCTTCCTTTTATTCCACATTCTTAGCAGAGGATGTACATGTAGTGGGTTATCAAAACAATAACAATGATACATGCATTAACAAAAATAATATGAACAATCTGTTGGCTCTGCAATGGCTCCCTGAAAATGCCACTTTTTCTTTCAATCTTTGTTTGCTTCATTTTATCTCCCAAATGTGGCTTCGTTCTTTCTGAGTTAACCCAGGGTTAACTCAAGACCCATCACTTTATAAAACCGTCTTTAATTATGCTTCATTGTATTTCTTCCCTGATTGTTCATGAATAACTGAGTCTATGCTATACAATACAGTCCTTAATTATGTATTGTTTTTTCTGCTTCTTTAATTTTTTCAAAGTATGTAAATCTCATCTGCCCATCTTGACAAGGACAAAGTCTGTTTCATGATTCCACAGTCTAGAATCAATCACGGTGCTGGGTCTGTGAAAGAATACAGCTGTTGAGAGGGCCCTCTAGCTGAATGGAATCAACCTTCACAGTTTTTAAAAATAGAATACTGACCTTGCCAACTGAGAGTGGGGTAGTCAAAGCATTTGGACCTTTCTTTCCTCAGCAACAAAGAATAACAGGAATACAGGATCGACCGTCAGTGTGTCCTTGAAGTAACTACTACCATTTAGCTCCTTTCAAAACTCCAGTTACATGACAGCCTCACAAAGGAAAATGCAGGCAACAATTCTCAAAATTTAACTTTGCGGGCTGGGGATTTAGCTCAGTGGCTTAAGTGCCTGCCTGGCAAGCGCAAGGTCGTGAGTTCGATCCCCGGTACCAAAAAAAAAAAAAAAAAAAAAAAAAAAAATTTAACGTTGCAATATTTAGTTCAGAACATTTGCATAACTTGTTAAAAGATATATAGCAAACTTATAGTAGTACCTCTTGATAAAATTTCCCCTCGACTTCTGTTTTCCTTCATCTATAATTGCTTGAATCACCTCATAAATAAACTGGATGAGTAGAGGCATGCCGCATGATGGTCTGGATCATTCCTCTGGACCTGACCTGTTGATTTAATTTCCCTTTCCTTCAGTAAACAGCTGTGCCTTCTTGGTCAAGTGATAAGACTTTTAAGCCTTACTTTCCTCATTTTATAAAGGGACTATTAAGTACTTAGTTTATCAGCATGCTGTGCAGATAAAATTTAAGAAAACTACTTAATCCTGGCTCACTGGTGATGTGAGTTAACCAGATTTTAGCTATGACTGGAACTTAAAATGGACCATTTTAGGAAGCATAAGTAGCTAATCTTTATTTAATATGAATTATGCTTCTGCAGAATTGATTCAATGATTGGTGAGGTCACTACATGGTAATATTACAAAGAATGTTCTTAAAATTTTATGAAATAACTTCTAAACAAATATCTTGTTGGTTATTGTACTTAAAACTAAGTGTGAAAAATATTGTAAGCTATTTTATCAGGTAGTAAAATTTATATAAGTTGATATTGTACTTTTTTTCTATTATTGCCCAAAATTTCAGAATTAAATTTAAAAATTACTCACTTTGTTCACATTAAATGAGGAAACTGATATATTTAACTTCTTATGCGCATACATAGATATACAGTATTATTGTTTTATATACATTCTTCTCATTGTTTTTAACTCTTTTTAAGTCAAATAAGGTAATTTTTAAAAGAATAAATTTGTGTTTTTTCCTCAACTATAATTTTCCTCAACAATAATTTTCTCTGCATTTTTGTGCCCATCAGTCCAACTGCCTCTACTCAAACATAAATGACCATTTTCATTCATATTGAGATATATGTGTACTTTCTAATTTTCTTGATACATGCAAAAATAAATATGAATATCATTTGATTCATTTTACATAGGATGTATAAAATTCCCCATAGTAATTTACACCTCAGTTTTTAAATCTAAAATATTTTGTAGAATTTTCCTATTAGTGTGCACAAAACTAATGCATTCATTTTTTACAGCTGCATATTATTTTACTCTGAATTTCCATAGCATATTTCCATTTAGACAGCTTATGGTCTTGTGTTACAAACACTGATGCAGTTATGAGTCTCACAAATTACTCTCTATGTATGCAAGTGTAAGTGCAGAGTCCCTGGATTAGGATTGCTGTATGAGAGTGTATTCACTTGTAATTTAGATTGATATTATCAAATAATCCTCAGTGAGAAAGCATGAAAGATTATATAAGAATGTCTATTTTCACAAATTCCCCAAGATATTATATTTTTGGATTTTGCTAATATGGTTAATATTTTTTATTAATTTTTTGTGCATCTTTTCCTTATCAATGTTTTGGAATGCATAATTAAAGAGATTAGACTTTTGTGACCATTTGCAAGTATTACTCCTTGCTTCAATCTGTCATTTGTCTTTTTTAAAGTTCTTGCTTTAAGAGTTTCAAAAGTTTCTTGTTATTGGATACCATTCACTTAGGAATTGTCTGATGAATTTAGCTAGAGGCAGTATGTTCTGGAGCAGTAGGTTTTATTTAAGTTACATCAAGCCTCGAGGTTCACAAGGCATGTCCACAGAGTAACTTGAAATACAGTCCAGTCACAGTTCAAATGTTAAAAATTCATGTGCTCCATCCCTACCTAGTCAAGCCACAAAGCAGTGTCCAGTGGCGAAATATCAAGACATGAAGACGTAGGATATTTGTGCACACTGGAAAACTGAAAAGCTTGGAAAAGAAGCTCTGAACAGAAGAAGAAAGAATTTTAGGAATGTTTCATTTCAAAACCTTCACTTTTATGTCTGATTATTTAAGTGGATCAGTAGTTTCCACTTTAAATAAATATGTCTAAGCATTTGAGGTTGCCCCTCCCCACAATGGGACTTTAGGAGGATCCCTGCAGTGGAATTTCCATGTTTGAATGCAGGATGTAGGAAGTCTAGACCCTAGTCTTCAGATTATTCCTCAGCCTCACTCTCATCCTCTGGCACACACCAGTTCCCCGTTCAATTTGCCGAACTCCAGAATTCCATGGATGGTATTTAGAAGCCACAGCTCCTGTCTCCCCCCCTCCAAAGACAAATTAAATGCCAACTGTTTTTTATATTTCTTTTAAAAATATATGTTCCCATATTTTTATTAGTGCATGTTCTTTATACAGATGAATGAGGTTCCACTTCGCTGATTTGTATGTTCCTGTAACGTATTTTAATCAACTCCATCACCTGCTTGTCCCACCCTCCACACTAGCTTCACATTTTTTGTGGTTCAATGTATACTATGTATTTTGACTACAGCCCTTATACTTCTGTTACTGTCTTTCCTTCCTTTTCTCGAATACTACTCTCTACTTTCTTATATTAAAATCCACATATTATTAAGAACAGAAAGTTTACTCATCTCCAAATCTGTATTCTGTTGCTTAGGAGAAATCTTCCTTAGGCATAATTTAAATCAAAGAGTCTGCATAATTTACTTATTAATTTGCTGTTATTAGAAATTGAAATAAGAGATAGTAGCTCTCTGTGATTATTTCAATAGCAATCAGTTTCAAAAAACTTCTAGAGGTTTCTATGGTGAGAATTTTTAAGACCATATAACATTTCCCCTAATGGAAGAATTGCTTCTCTGTTCTTCACAGCTGATGGTCACGTGGTCAAATCATACAGAATTAATTGTCCTACAAATAGTCACTTACACATTGCTCCAAGACTTTCTTTTGGAAAGCTTCTTTCCATTCATCTAAAGCTATTTAACAATGCAGAGTAAGATTCACTTTTCTTTAATAAGGACAAATACTTAAAGGCAGTTATCATGTTCTCTTCCCATCCCACTCTCCAATCTGTCCTCCTAAGTGAGCACTTGTTGTTTTTATCATTGTATCTCAAACTAGGAGACGGTAACAAAGCCCTCATTACTATGCTCTGGCCTCGTCTTGGCCTGTCAATCACTTCTTTAAATATGGTCCCGCAGAACGAACATGGTATGACAGTGGGGGCATCAAGTGCACAGAACAACAGGCTGGATAACTTAGGTGAACAATATAGTCATTTTCCTGGGTTTCTATTTTGCCCTTTGTGAGTCTTCACTTTGTCTTGAAATCTGAATCCTTCAAATTCATCAAGAAGCAGTACATAAAGATTAGTCATTATAGATTCAGTTAGATGAGTGTCTAGTGATTATTTCATCTAACTGTTTCATTTTGCAGATGGAGAGAAAGTTTTACAGAATATATAGAGCAGGAGAACTTTCTGAAAATTCATATCTTTTTAAGGGCTATCAACAAAGAAACAAAGGCCTATGGTCACATGTCTTTTAATGGCATCTGTAATAATCCAATCCTGTCAGTAGCACCTGTGGTAAGCAAAATGATGACCCTTGAATGATGGCTGTGTTCTAAACCTCCGAACCTCTAAATATGTTACCTTAGATGGAAAAAGGGACTCTGCCAATATAATTATGGCTGAAAACATCAAGACAAAGAGATTATCCTGAGTTATCTAGGGTGGGTGAGGGTGCCCAATCTAATTACACTAGTCTCTGCAGTAGAAAACCTTTCCTGGCTGTCATAGAGGAAAATGTGATGAAGGAAGAAGGATCAAAAATATAGCACATTGCTTGTCTTGAAGCTGCAACACTAGCGCAGGAGCCACCAAAATAGGACAACATCCAGAAATGAGAAAAAGCCAGGGCATAGATTCTCGCATAGATTTTCTGAGGAGACTGCAGCCTCATAGACACTGTGAGCGCACTAACATGTATACTTGGCTTGTGACTCACAGAACTCTGATAAAATACATGTGCATTGCTGCAAGTCATCGTTGTAATTTGTTATAGCTGCAATAGAAAGCTAATACACCAGATAAGAAGAAATACTGGGCCAAATATATTCACAGCTTTTTAAGATCCAAGGATTAAAATTATGTGGTATTTACAAAACATTATACAGCCAAATTCGGATCTTTTAGATATTGCATTAACAAGTCAGGGCATCATTTAGTCATTATTGCTTCAGTGCACTGGCTGTTATCCTGTTGATGATGGCCTAAATCTCCTAAGTTACTGCTAGGGAATTGCTCCTGTACTGGGAAAACTATCAATTTAGATTAATCTTTTATATTGTCACTTTAAGAATGTATTTTTGAAGAGCATTTTGGAAGCCTCTCTGTTTTACACCTGGGTTCTCATGGCATTGTTTTCCTAATAAAGGACAATTTATACTAAGTGTATTTCGAAACCAACTTAGAGTTTTATTAATTTAGCAAATGCTTGGAGACAGCACAATTTTCAGTCGGAAGTTGACAGCAAGGGAGATAGTTTTGGGGGATTTTCCAAATGTGTTTGCACAAATGTACTGCCAGCTGGGTACTCCCTCAGGCACCTGGGGCAGAGATGTGGTGGTTACATTCTAGGGCTTTAAACTGTTCTTCAATGGATAAAAATGACCTTACCAGTTATTGTATAACTATTCTGTTGTAGTTACTAAACACATATTTCTACATCTAGTCATCAAAACTACACAAGAATGCATGAGAAGCCTTATTTCAGGAATGAAGAAACAGACTCAAGACATACTCAAGTTTGCACACTTATGACTGCTGAAATGGGATTCATATGATGGCCAGTCTAATCCAAAAGCCACATCATTGCATTTCTACATGTTGCCTCTATGTAAGTGGGCACCTATGCTCAATGGACAGTCAGTAGCCCTTTCATTCTGCCACACGTAGACTCTGGAACATGAAGGGGAATTCAATAAAGTTTATTGAATGGCTAAATAAAGGAATGAATGAAACACAAACATAATGTGGAAAATTTGTATTTGTATCTTTGCAATATCTGGAAAAATAGGTGTTTTAAGAAGGTCATTATAAAGGTACAAACAAAAAATTAAATAAAAAAACTAAGCTTTAAAAGTTTAGTTATGTAAAGTTTGTATCTGTCTTTCACAATCTCCCACAGTCATGTAAACTCACAGGTGGATACCTATGCACAAATGGATGTGGTGAACAGATTTGTTTTACAGCAGTGCATGCCTCAGTAATATGACCACTTTCTTGGCCCTTCCCAGTAGGGAAAGAGGATCTTGGACAGAGGAGGGAGACCAGATGTATGTTGCAATATGGTTAGTTTTCGGCACTAACTTTAGAGCAGCTTTGGTACTAGAGACTTGAGCAGCTATAAAATTTGGTGACAGATAAGCCCTGAATAAATCAAAGAAAAAAGGCACTGCACTGAACTCTCTTCATGCTGTGCTTTTCAAACTGTTTATTATTGATATGATTTTTTAAGTAGCAGAACTCCATTTTTAGAGAAAAAGCTCAGTTAGAATCTAATTTATAAAACTGATACAAGAACTGCTTTGGATAAAGTTGGAATAAGGATCTGGAGAACTCCCAGTCCCCACACCACTTCGCACTCATCAGCTCTATTGAAAACAGCATGCTCTTGAAAGTCTATTGTAAATAATAAATATATATCAGTATTTTTACTTTTCTGCAGAATTCTCCAAACTATAGTGAACAACTGAGAAGTGCTGTATAAAATGAACTGTAACATGATCTTGACTCATTAATATGTGTATATTTTTAGCAGAAATTCTTGATTTTTAAAGGCCATTCATTTTATAAAAATGTGTACAGATTTTATTACCTGGAGAGCCCAGGAATTAAAGTGAGATGACTTCCCCTAGATGGCTTTAGTCTAGTGCACATAGAGATTTTTTGGGCTGTGATTGTTATTTTGCATGTATGTATTTGATACTTAGCAAGATGAACACAAAGATGAATTCTTTTGCTTTGGATATTCTCCATGCAGATCTGGGGGGCAGTGGCTGAGGTTAGACTTACTGTTCTCTAGTGAATAACAGCAAGAATTAAGTTCAACAGTAATAAACATCTTAAAAGAGAATTAAAATTAACATACTGCCATTCAATTCAGTATTTTTTTTAATATTGAAGTAAAGTGGTAGGGTTTAAAGCACATTTTTAGCTATAGCTTTTAGAGTTTTCTGAGAAATATCAGAAAATATAACACATCTTTTAGATAATTTAATTTACTATTTATTGAGTAATTATTAATTGTCAAACAATTATGAAATATGTTATTAGTTACTATGTAATTCAAGCCTTGACAGGAATTACAATTATTATTTCCACTTACTGAAGTGAAAACTGATATTGATAAAGGTCAAGGAACTTGTCCAAAATCACCAAGTTGGTGAATGTTAAGGTTTGATTTTTAAACCAAGTTTTCCTAACTCTAGATCTCTACATTCAACAGCTCCCCCACTCAATGGTTAGCACATAATTTTTGAAGAATTCATGCTGTTTTATTTTTATTTCAGTCATGTTTTGAATTACACGATTATGCCAAATGATAGTGAAAGCACATCTAAGGATTTATCACAAGGAAAAAGTATTCTGCATTATACCCACCATGGGGAAATATCTAACCTTGGTAAGGCAATCGCTTCCTGTTTTTCTACATGACATTACACATTCATTAACTACAACCCAGCAATGGTCCCACTGACTGGATTTTAACGTAACTTCTTAGATACTTCTCCATGGACCACAAAATCAGACTGTTCGATAAAGAACATGGTGACCATTATTTTGAAAACGCATCTCTGTCATTAGAGTCCACTTCTATTTAATCTTTCACAGGCAAGAAATCTAAGGCACAATTTCTTCAGTCTCCCTGTTATTTCCATGGATGATGAAACTGCCCCACATTCCTCCGAAACGCAGTGAGCCTTTTAACCTCGGGCAGCAGAACTGTGACAGCAGTGGAATGTACCTTTAGGAGGCTGGGGAAGTTGTGCACACAGAGAAGAAGCAGTAGCTACAGTGACAAGGTCCCCAGTGTGGCAGCTGCTCACGGTGCCCTTTGACTCCTTGCATGGGAGGGTGGAAGAACATTCTTTAAACACGCTAACTCAGGAGGCTGGTACATTCCAATTCTTACATCATTATGGAAAGCAATGTATCAGCTGAACCAAACAAAGCTGGACACAGCTTTTCAGATTCCCTGGTGATTCTTAATTGCCTGGAATCAGGACAAAGTTTATTGAGCTAATCAAATGGTGGAAGTGATACCTTCCACATTGTTTGAAGAGTCATACTCACAAAGCCATCAAATAAAGACAAGGGGTTTGAGATAATCCCAGTGAGGATGACCTTGTTATTTTTTGTCTTTTCTACCTCTGTAAGAGTCACCAAAATTTATTTTCTGTGCCTGTACATTTAGAAGGACACATGGGTGGTGAGCAATCTGTTGTGCCCAAGGACTGAGAAGCTCCATCAGAAAGGGCAGGGTAGGTGGTGGTGGGAGGCCAACACCCAAAACATTGTAGGAGCCTCTCACAGAATGTTTGAAGTCAGGAATTATTTGATTATCCTTTGCAGAAGCAATGAAATAGTTTCACCTCTGCTGGCATATTGAGCTGTCCTCACATAAAATTCAAATGTGAAATCAAATCTTCTGTCTGCCTTTCCTCCACCCATCCTTCATTTCATCTTCCTAAGCTTTGGAAAGTCTTTTGCCCCTGTTATTTCACAGATCTTCTCCCATCCAGGGACTTACCTTTGCCCTTCTGAGCTACAGAGTATTTGCTGTGCTTCACTGAATTTGCCTTCTTGACTTACTTTGTGTAGTGCAAACATTGCATGTAGTGATTGTAAACTTCCCCAGTTTCTAGGTTTTCATTCATAAGAGGCTGAAAAGAGAGGTTAAAAAATATTCTTTTAAATAAGAAAACTGCTGTGCTAAATATAAAGTAACTAACTTAGAACTACAGGCCCCATACCCGTTAATGGACAGCTCTTTTCAATTTTATTTTAATTTTCAAGCTTTGAAGTTATTAACATTATGAAAAAAATGAGTCTATCCTGTCCCAAAAGGATCTAACAAAAAGGTACTTAAAACCTGGGAGTCATAGAGATTGAAACTATATTTGCAACATGTTTGTAAAAAAGAAATCAAAAGACAAAGATAAACTTTAAAAGCAATGGGAGTTTTGGTACTTTAGAAAAAATCACTTTAGTAATGACTAGGACATAAATTACAAGAATAAAATGAATAGCAAGCAAGAGGCACTTACCTATTATAGGAGTAATGAAGAAAAAAGCACTGTGGAGACACTTGTCACTGCACACCCTTTTAGAAAAAAGAGGCCTCATTTAACTAGGAGGTTTGTAAATAACTGTGAAATTCCTCACATAACCAATTCTCTAATAAATACTGGGTTGTAGACATTGGCTGGGCATTTCTTTAGAAAACATCTGTGTTTTAAAAGAAAACTATTTAAAATTTTGAAAGAAAGTACCCACAAGACCTTGGCTAAAATTGACAAGATGTTGCTTTTTCCTCCTTAACCAGAACAGCCAAATAGTAAAACAAAGAAAAACAAACTCCCAAATCAAAGTAAATAGAGAATTCTCTTTCTCAAATGGAAAGGGGATCAAGAGATGGAAGAAGGCCTGGGAGAGGAGTGAGAGGGGATGACATAAACAATTAAAATGTGTTATGTACATATACCAAATCCACACTGTGAGGATGAATAGAAGAATAGAATAGAATAGAATAGAATAGAATAGAATAGAATAGAATAGAATAGAATAGAATAGAATAGAATACATAAGAGAGAGATAAAGAAGAAAATCAAAGAATAACATTTTCTGGGTTCTTTTAGATTTATTTTTCTTGACCCTAAAATATCAAGTCACTGGGGGAAGAAGATAATTCTAGCTAGACATGGTCATAAAAAGAGTACGGTTGTTTGCCTTTCCTTTGATGGATTTTCAGTGTTGAATGCATGCAGAAATGTCTTTATTTTAATAAGCATTTATTTTAACTTCTTTTCTTTAAGAGCACTTTTTATGCTTTCCAAGTTACCCCAACTTGTTTTTGAAGAAAAGGCACAGTAGTATGAAGAGAATAAAGATCAGCTAATCTTCCCTCTACAGAGAACTGTGGATCTACATTTCCTAAACCATAAGATATTAAGGATATACTTGGTCAAAAATTGAAGTAAAAGCATGCCCAAGTGACTAGAAAGTGGGACCCTGGGGCCGTGCTTCAGGGGGTTCCTTACTGGCAAGAATGAGAGGCAAAGCACTGAAACACTCAATTTCTTGTAAAACTGAGCACCATCTAATCTCTCCCATTTGGGGCTCAAACTTGGTTTTCCAATGGGATTTACCAAAGACTTTTTTGCCTTTTGTACCTGTCATATATGTGACTGATGATCCTCAAAATTTTACTTTTCATAGCCAATTCTGAAGTGAAATATTTCAGGAACCATGACATCCTTTATCATCATTTTTTTTTCAAATAAGGAGGGGAATGCATTTCTGGGTCACTGATATTTACATGCTAATGTTGAATTTCTTTTCTAGAAGAGGGCTGGGAAAGGCTTGACTCTTGAAGGGCTTCCATAAACAACTGGATGGATGTCTCTGCTACTCTGTGCCCCCTCTATCACTTGGCTTTTAATTTTTACATCTGAATTATGAAATGCAACCTCTACCAACCACGTCTAGGAGCTACAAACATTAATATTGATGTCCAGAATGGTTGGGAGTGCAGCTGCAAGATGATTTAAAGATGAGAGTTATAAGGGAAAGCATCCCAGTGCATAAATCCACTATACAATTAATTCATTTATCTTTATACTCCAAATTTGAAGGGAATTTATTTTTCAAGAAAGAGAAAAATCAACCTAAGATTTGAACTCCGTATATTTAGGAATCTGCTCACTATGTTTGCAACTGCCATTCACCCACCTACCTGTAATCATCAATGTGTATGATTGGCAAGAGATTAATGTATCAAGGTTTGTGTTGTAATAGCAAAGGATCTAAATAACAAAAGCATAGGTGAAAGAAAGGCAGACACAGGCTAAGGAGCAGATTTGGTAATGTCATTAGGCCTCTTGCAATTTTATTCTTCCTTATAACCAATCATATCAATGTACAGCAGGCAAATTGTTGCTTGTGTTGTTTAGGAACAATCTGCAGAGTCTAAGACAATTTACATTAATATGTGACTTCAATTTGACCTAAAAATGAGGGGAAATTCTATAGCTCTTAGTATATTCCACGTGCAATATTTTATCCATGGCATTCAAAGGAATGGTCATTGGACAGAGACATAAATAAAGTAAAAATCCACCAGAGACAAACACAAAATGTTCAGGTCTCCTTCGATCCCAAGATTTACAAAGCTGTGCTGAGGGTCAACCAATTGGAAAGGACTAATGTGAAGGGTGGTTGCAACCTGCTGGTCCAGTCCCTGTTCTCAGTGGAAAAGAGATTTGCTTTTTTCCCATTTTCAAGCATGATTCCAAACACATAGTTTAATTTTTAAAGAGGAACAAAGATTAGATATTGTCATTTATTTAGGGTAAAGTGGGAGAGTTTTCTCTGAAGGTAAAAAGACAAAATAAGAATTGAAGCCCAAGATACATATGACTCTAAGTATACATTCAAAGAGCTAGGACGGTAGAACATTTGCTTACCATGTGCAAACCTCTGGGTTTGAGCCCCATAAATCTATAGGATTTCAAATTTAACACTTAGTAGCTATATTTCTTCCTTTCCTTTTATAGGTTTCATAAGGGGAGATTACAGTATCTCTCACTCAGAGTCTAATTAACCTGAGACAAATACAAAATAATTTTGACTATGTAAGCACACTTTAGTACAGCAGCTTGAATAAATTAATGTTTCGGTATGAAGGGGTAAATTAAAATTGCTTTCAGGTGTGAGTTTCTTAAAGAATGCAATAGATGAGTTTTAATGAGGACTTGGACATCATTAAGGAACCCAACATCATTGAATATTCAGTTTTCTCAGTCTTTGGTCTGCGTTGAAGAAATCTTGCTCAGGGCCCGGAGTTGGTCTAGTGGTCGTATCTTCAACTGGACTGCTTTATATTAGCAATATGAAATATGGGGAGGAATAATTACATATTTCCTGCCATTTGTCATGACAATCTACTCTAGCACTTGCATACAGATCTCTGTTATATCCCCTATAAACAAGTATTAACTTCAACTGTACGTGTAAATTACTGTATGCTCATGTTGAAATGCAGATTCTGACGAACTACATTTGGAATAGGACTGAGTATCTTCATTTCCTTTTCTTTTTTTTATAATATTATTTAAAGAGAAAAAAAAACAAAACAAAATAAAACAGAATAAAGGGTAGCGACAATACAGTATTCCAAGGAAAAAAGGAAAAGTACAGCAACAATAAAACCTAAGAAATTACATACTGACTTCTTGGGAATAGTTGTTCAAATTACAAAGTTAAAACATGTAAAGTAGACATTCAAACAGTGAGACTGTTAACAGTTCTGCTCCACGATCTGACAAAAACAGCAATATGGTCATCCATCTTACCCACTCAAATGTACATGCACTTATATCAAAAGGGTAAAATTAAACACAACAAAACAGAGCAAAGCGGATCACAAGAAAGCAATGTAAGACATAAATTTCAAAACTAGGCAATTGGAGATATTCACTCTCTATCATATTGACTCTTGTTTTCTTCCAAATAGTTGTCCAGATTGTCACATATAGGGAATTCACATGAAAACAACCTAGTAGGGAATTGATCTGAGCAGGACGAGGAGGGCATTACAGGTCTTCAAGACCAGACATTAGGGAAGCCATGAATGGCTGTCATAGTGTCTCTCATTCTCCTCAAAACAGCTGTCCATACCTTAATGTGTGTTGAACTTAAACAAGACAAAGCAAGCAAAGATCACTTTGAACAAATGTGATAGTTTTGCTGGACTTCACATCATGACATTATGGAATCAGCACTGGGTATTGTAGTGTCTCTTTTTCTTCAAAGGAGTTGTTCATTTCAACAAGTGTTATATAGTTGGTTCTCGTAAACTGTTTATAAGCTCTACACATGCAGGAGTCTCTACATGTATATCTCTCATTTCTGTATTAGCAGGAAAAACAAAACAAAGCAAGATAAAACAAAACAATTCCTAGAAAAGCATGAGACAGAAAAGTCACATAAAACCGCAATACAAGGTGATCTACAAACGGTTACCATGGTGTCTCAGCAGTATATAACAACATTAATAAAAACAAAGCATTAGAGACATTATAAGAC